>BMAV01028032.1:0-14204 GCA_019973955.1 Trichonephila inaurata madagascariensis
GCAGAAAAATTGAGGGGGCCCATATGTAGATTGGGCTAAAAACCCCTTTGGGGGCCCTTTTGGCTTAGGTACCCTGGGAAAAATTAAAATTCCCAAAAGTTCCCCACCATATCGACTCGGGGGTTTTGCCTATATGCCAAAGGGGTTTCAAAATTACTGGCTTTATGCCTCCGGTGCAAATAGAAAAAAAAGGTGATCCCAACTCTGGGGAATGAACCTTTCTGCAAAGGAAAAGAATAAAAAATAGCCTTTTAGATAAAAGGGAAAAAAAAACATTTCGTATATTAAACAACGATATTGTTTTGGACACTACAAAGATATTAAGAGAATTTTCTTTATTTTTTGGGACAAAATGTTTTACAGTATTTTAAGAAAATTTCAAAACCCCTTTTATCAGAAAAAAATAAAAAAAACTAACTCACTTCTCCTCAAACTGCTATAACTGAACTTATTAAGATGTTCATCAATTGCTAGGAATTATACTGTTACAAAAATTATTTTATTTGAAATGCATCTGCTTGTTATGTGAAAATAAATTTACATCACGTAATTCTTACAAATGATTTATTTGCATTAAACAACTTCAGTCACTTTATACTAGGCTTACCTAATATTGACTTATACTGAATTTACATTCCAGACAAGTTGCATTAGAATAGATGGCATAAATTTAATCCATTATTATTGCATTGAATTGCCATCCATTGTCTCAGTTTATTATACTATTGATTAAGGTAATTTAAATGTTTCCCAGTGACCCTTAGACTCCAACATCTGGGGGAGCTTTAAAATTTTTTCCCAGTGATACAGAGTCCATGTTGAAATTAAAAATATCACTGGTAAGCATCCCGGGGGGTAATTTTTGGTTTAAGGGCCATTTTTTCAAAAAAAGGAATGGGTATAGGGCTTAAATAATTTTGACTAGTGATTTTGGGAAAAAAAGATTAAACATTAACCACTCAGAACTTTTTTTTATATTAAAAATACATTTTGCCCTGAAAACAGTAAATGTTTTGGAAAAGTGTAATTCAAAAAAAATAACATTAGTGGATTTTGTTGTTCCCCGAAGATGACAACTAAATTTTTGGGTTTGAAAATTTTGCAGCGCTGAATTAGAGTCATCTGCCAAATGGTTTTCTAAATAGTCTTAAATGTTATTACCGAAAATTGATTTCGGCAGGTAGATGAAATATGGGTTATAAAAAACATGACCAGCTTCTTCAAACAGTTAAATGTATCTGGAATCAATTCCATGTTTCCCAAAAAAACTCGTTACTGACATTTTTTTTACTTGTTAATTTTCTGTTTCAATCAATTCCAACATTTTTTTTGTTTTAATAAATTTTTGAACCATATTGAACTGACTGGAAATCACACAAGCACAGTTACTTTTAAAATTTTTCAATTTCTTCCAATCGAATTAGGACAAGTTCGTTTATAAAATGAAGTCCCATCAGGGTAATTATAATTTGAAAAAATTCTTGAATAACTTTTTTTTGATTTTTTTTAAGTTCGGGAAGAACAGTAGTTTCTTGTAATAATATCGTTCCCAAATTAGCAATTTAGCATAAAACTTGAATCCCTTTGTAAAATTTTTTTTTTTTGTGTTGAGGTTTTCATTCAATTTTTGAAATGTTCCCTATTTGTAAAAACCCTGATCACTTGGACAATTTTATAGGAACTTTTTTTTTGAACTTTCCCCCCGTTTTTATCGTGACTGCCAAAATAATTTTTGGGCCATTGGTTCTTATCCGGATTTAGTAAACTCGAATTGACCGGACGTTTTTTAAAAAAAAACTTTTTTTAAAATTTTTTTTTAAAAAAAGGAAATATCAAATTTTTTTTTATACGAAGTAAAATACAGGGTGTCCGAGCTTAAAGTATCCAAAAGTTGTGGCTTATTACTACGGAAATACCAATTAGAATGTAATGAACTGTTCATCCGTGGATAGGTCTAGTCCGATTGGCCGTACGTGCCCTTTTAATCACAGACGAAAAACTTTTTTTGCTAAATTTGGGAAGATGGGGATCCACAGCAAAAGGTGCGGCGTACTTTAGTTAAAAATTTTAAACCCGGGGTTGCAGTAAAAAAATTAATCGAAAATTAAAATCCGTGTAATCTGAAGAAAATTTAATTTTTTTTCAGTTTCTAATAATTTAAAACACTGGATGTTCGTCATAACCTTTTTTCCCAACGTTGTTTTTTTCAGGAATTTATTTGTTTGGGAATCAACTTTGGGATTGGAATTTTGTGTTTTTTGATGACGTTGCCGGTTTTCCCCTTTCAATATTTGCGACCCAATCTCCAATCATTATTTTCATCTCCCTCCACCCCATATATTAACAATATACTGGATCTAAAGGTTTCTTTCCGATAAAATGCTATAAAATCTTGTTTTTCTACAAAACATCAAAGGGTAAAAAAAATTTTTTTGACATGTTATTTTAAGTAATTAAAAAAACCTTTGGGGCAATTTTTCCCAGGGGCCAAAGGGTTACTGAGCGCATCAATGTATGCAATCTGGCCCCTGAGGGATGGCCCAATTTGGATCGGCCCCCAGTGTTAACCCGGGTTGGACCCAATTTTCGACCCCCCTAAAAAGGAAAAAGGTCTTTGCCAGCCCCGGGGTTTAAACCCGGACCTATGAAAACGGATCACTAACCCATTAAAACTGGGGTGTAATAGATATTTTAAAATAAATTACTTAAGCATTACGTTATTTTTGGTTCATTTATAAGTTAATATATCAGTATAAATACATATTTTATTCTTTTAAAAAATATGAATGGATTTTGGTTTGCTTCTTTTATTAAATTAATATACTTACATAATCTTTTTTTTTCAAAAACACACCCCCAACGTTGAGTTATCACAGGGGGTGATTCATTTGGGAAAAACCTGACACAATGTATTGCAAAAATAATAGTATTTTATTAAAATGTACCTTCCTTTAAATTTTGGAAAAAAACTGAATGGAAAAAGAACTTACACATTAAAAAATTCGACATCAAAATTAAATTTCAGCAAGAAAAGCTTAACCTTTTTTTGGGGAAAAATTTAAACAAAATGCACAAGATTTCTACACAGCTATATACATTTTAATGTCATTCCAAAAATGTACGTGGTAGATATTAAACAAAATTACAACAACACACCCAAAAACAACTGCTGATCTTTCTAAACCGACCCACAGTTCGTGTAAAAAAAAAACAAGCACTACCTCACTTACTAATTTTGCAAGGGGGTAACCCCAGCATAATTAATATTAATGCAGTGTTTTCCCCCAAACTGTGGGGCGGTCCCAAGGGGGGGCATATTGAAAAGTCAAAAAAAAATTTAAAAAATTTAAATTTTCTGAAATAAACAAACAAAAAACATTTTATAAAAAAAAAAAAACCAAACGATGTAATGTCTTATAAATGTATCCCGTACCCCACAATGTATTTTTAAATTAATTTTAACAATACTAGTTAAGAACAAGTTTAATAAATTTCCTTAAAACCCCCTGGGGGTTTTCAAAATATAAAATTTTTTTACAAAAAAAACTCTTTTTCGATATTCGTACGGTTTATAATCAATGCCTTAACTTCCGATTAAGAGTTACGCGATTCGCTCCCCAATGCCTCCGTTTTCCACGTAGGTGCGTGTATGTGATGCATTGGCGGGAGGAAGAAAAAGAATAAATAAACAATTCTCTTAAATAAGTAAATCTTTCGCAAACATGTCACGGTCTTTTTTTGGGCTTTCCCAAAACCTAAAGAATAATTTTATGGATAGCAGTGCACAGAAAAGATTGTACTTCGGTAAAACGTATATATACGTCCGGGGCAATTAACGCTTTCGTTGAGCGAGACGTTTATATACGACGGTGGCACTCAAAAGTTTAAATAGGTATTGTAGCTGTAGCGTGTCAAAGTACAGTACTATAGAATTCAATAGATTGTTATTGTATGGAGGTGGGGGAGGGGGGCGCGATGAAAATTGTGATTGAATATTGAGTCGCAAGTATCGAAAGTTTGAGAATCATTGTATTAATGAGTAAATTATATTAAAACTATATAAAAAATTGAATAATAAAAATAATTGTTTCAATTATCTTTACAGGGAGTACATATAACATGCTGATATACTTTAAATATTATTTTGAGATATATTTTCTCTGAGAGTGAGTGTGTAGTGTGAAATACGGTTCCCCTAAAACACATTTTGCTTTTAAGGGTTCCATGAATCAAAAAATTTTGATCACTGATCTTGTGTAAAGTATGGAGAGAACTCCTTTCACATTCGGACACAAAGTTGACTCAATTAAATTAAATCTACTATTAAATTGGTAGCTTTCAACATTTTCAGTACACAAGTATCCACTTGTGAAGGGCGTAGAGCTTCCACAATTTCATTTTAGTTGAGTCAACTAGTGGGAGGACAGTAACCATGATTGAGGGGACCCAGGTGATTACTATCTAAAACTAGATCTCGACTGTCTGCTCCCTCCATTAGTTGCAGTACAAAATGATTCACACGGAAGAACCCTTACGGTATCCGACTACTTGCGGTAACTTTTTTTTTTTATAAAAAAAAATGGAGATATGGTAATTTTTTGTTGTTTTTGGATTTATTTAGTACACTTTAAGAGAAAAAAATGCTAAAATTAGGAAGAGAAACAGAAATTATTATTTCTAAAATGAAAAAAAAAATAGGTAAAAATTCACAAAAAATGACATAAACGGGGCCCACTGTGTACAAAAAGTTCATGAACAAAATTTCTATCTTGATGTGTTACTTTGCTATTCATTTTTAAATGACCTTCATGATAAAAATATTTTAATTTTTACAAAAACTAGAGCACTTTATCTGAGTTATTATATGAAATCGCTTAAAAAACAGTGATTATATTCACATAAGGGACTGTAAATTTATTAATAAAACATTGAATGATAAATCTGAAGATTAAAACACGTCTACTATTACAAACATACACAAAATATTTCAGTTAATTTTTTCAAACTTTTTACAATCTCTGTCCCCGTTTTATCATTTTCTTAAAAAATTATTTCGGGAAAAGACATTTTAAAATTTGGCATCTTGCTTAAAAATTCTGGCATCTGCTTTTTTCTAAAGGGGGGGTGATAACCTTACGAGGGGGCACGGCATATTGAAAATTCGAAACAAAAAAATTATTTAAGAAAAGTTTTTTGAAAAGTAAACAAACTACATTCTGATAAAATAAAATAAAAATAAATACACATTTACACTGAAAAATAATCTTTAAAAAGTATCAGTATTACTGTATTTTATAATTATAGTTTAACAATACTAAATTATAAGTTTATTATAATTATAAGTGTGTGTGTTAAATAAGTTTAATATTTACCAGTGACCCACACACACACATGTCATATAAAAAATTATATAAAAAAAAAATTAACCTTTGATAATCTTGCTAATTTTTACGGTTTAAAATATCAACACAGAAGTTTAAGTTACACAAATCACACTTAATACTACCGTTTTTTCCACCTAGGCGAGCGCATGGAATGTATTGGGGGGGGGGAATAAAAATAAGCAAATCCTATGAAATTAGTAAATCCTTCGCAAACACTGTCAATCTATTTTTATTGTTTTCCAAAGCCTTCGGAATAATTTCATTAATAGCAGTACACGGAAAGGATCAAACTTTGGAAAGACATATGTATACGACAGGGAAAGTATCGTTTTAGTTGAGCGAGACGTTTATATACGTCGGTGGCACTCTAAGATGTTAAATTCATGTTGTAGCTTGAGTGTCAAAGTATAGTGTTATTGAAATCAATACATTGTTGTTGTCTGGAGGAGGGGGAGGGCAATTAAAATTATGATTACATATTGGGTCGCAAACAGTGAAAGTTTGAGAAACACTGAGCTAATAAGATGACCTATAAAAAACTTTAAAAAAATTTGTCAATTTTTTGCCAAAATTCACGATTTTAGGGTAGTCAGATACCTCAAAGCCTCATAATTATTGCTAGCCACGCCAACAAGACAAAATATTAATTTTTTCATGTTCTTCAACTTGAAGATGACTTTCACAAAGTCATTTCGCCTTTATATTTTATAATAATAAGCCTTCAGATAAATAAGATTTTGTAATTATTTCTCTCCACTACGCATATATGTATTTTCGATAACAACAGTACATTATAACAACTAGTAGAAAATTTAAGTTTTAGTACATGCAACTTCAAGACACACACACACACACAATTCATTTATCATATTCTTTAAATTTATATATATATATATATATATATGACAGGCCCAGGCCTGATGGTAAAATAATTCATCCTTCATATAATAACTTCTTTGTTTTTCTCTTTAAATCACGCCGTCAGCAGAAACAGAACTATTAACAACCAATTCGACGAGAGTCACCAATAAGCTTTTTCGAGTATGATTTTGCTTCTTCGTCAGCGCTCGCTCCTCTCCTTTAAATAGGCTTATTTACACATATCATACGCGATGGTAAAGAGTTCGCTCTATTTTTGTTTATTTAGCGCTAATTTTGAAGCTAACTTTTCAGTCAGATATATATATATATATATATATATATATATATATATACATATAACTGATGCTTTTATTAATTTTGATTTATTGTATACAAAATAAGTTAAATTTTCAAAACAATCTACAGATAAAAAAAGTTCTTATAGAACCTATAAATTAATAACATAAAGGAAGTAAGGATTGCATATTGTCTGTTCTTATCCGCAAATGATACGAAAAATTAGTGCCAAATTTCAGCCAGGGTAATAAAATAAAAAAAAACCAATTGTGATTGAAAAAAAATAATGGAAGAAAATAATTAAAAACCCATCTTTCCATTTTCAAGTTTACGCACTTCTATTCAAATTAAATGAGACCACTGGGTTCTTAAATTACAACAGCTCAACTTCTATTGAAAACAGAAAAGATGGAAAAAACAACATTTGAAATCAAGATTTTAAGCTATATTGAAGAAAATATAAAATAAAAACGCTCTTTTTCATTAGTGGAAAAAATTTTTAAAAAACATTTTCTTAGAACTGCTGATTCTATTGAGTAGATAATTAAAGTTCAAACTAAAAACCTGGACACAGCAATTAAATATAGTTAAAAATAATTTATTAAAAAAAATAAATGTATTAGAGAAAATTTACTGCCGATTTATGAAATCATTATCTTTATTTTTCAATAAAGTAAACCAGGGAGAATAAACGGATTTATAACGAATCTTTGATGTGAGTTTTAAAAATGGTTAACAAAGACCAAAAAAATACAAAGGGGATGAAAACATATACAGTCGGACCTCTATATAACGAAATTAACTAAATCAAAAAAGTTCGTTATAAGGAAAATTCGTTCTATAAAAGTTCATCTATCAATTTTCTTTAAAACCCCATAAAACAAATTTTAAATTCAAAGCACGATATATTTAGAAAAAGGAATTATTCACACCTTTTGTAAATTAATATACATTTATTTTATATATCATACCAATAAAAAAATTAAAGAAATATTTCTTGAAGCCTTTATCCACTTCTTGAAGAATTAAAATTTTGACTTTTATGCGCAAGCATTTATGTTTTGGCGTTTTCGAGCAACAAAAACCGAAGCTACCAGTACGACTGATCAGTAATACAAATGAACGGAGACAAGTTCAAGGACACCCGACTCCACTGAGGGTGAAAGGGGATATCGAAGATGTTTCCAGTGAACTGGACAGTTGGAGTTAAAGGTTGCACTTCTTGGATAAAATGCCCAGAATTCTATTGCTCTCGGCAAGTTAGGCACCTAAAAAAACCAGTTCAAGATTTATGAACATCATAAAATGCGCAAAAAGAGAGAATAACTCGAAAGGTCCAGAAATACTTCAAAAATAGGGAGAAAAAAATTGACTACCAAGAGAAAGGAATTCGTTATATAGAAAATGCACTTCGCTATCGGGAGAACGAAGAAAATCGTGAAATGTTCTTGGTTCCAAGAAAAAGTTCGACCTCATTGAAAAATTCGCAATATAGAGGTTCGTTATATGGAGGGTCGACTGTATATTCTTTTAGAATTGGTATTTGTAAAATCAAGAATCAAAAACTTTTTACGTTTTTATCAAACATTTTTTCATTTTACTCATTTACCAAAATACAGGTGTCAGGCATTAGAGACGTGAATTTAAAAAGCACATAAATGGATAATTTTTGGGTGATATTTGGTATACTTATGTTAGAATGCATGTATAAAATTGTTTTAGAGCATTTAGGCAAAAAAAATTTATATAATACAATATTTCGGCAAAAATTAAATTAAATATCTTTTTTCAAAATGTTGCAATACTTTTATTATAATAATATTTTTACTTCAATATATAGCTCAGACCTCTGTACTGAAACTAACTATGATTTTGAAAAATTCATTATTTTTGAGCTATAACCATTTGAAATATATATATCGGTGTTTTTCATGATTTCTCCCTCTGTTGTCGTAAAACATGGATAAACTCACTTATAAGTTATATATTTCAAAATTCTAGTTCAGCCTCTGCGTTGGAAACTATACAGGCAAAATATTGATATAATAAGCATTTTCTAAAAGAGGCGTAAATAATTCTATGTTCCTTTTTGTCAAAATATTGTACTTAAATAGTACTTTTATTGTAATACTATTAAACAATTTTATTTCTAATCTGGTGGCTTACTAAATATCATAAATATTATCCATTTTACGCTTTTTCAAAATCACGGTTCCGAACGTATTCGGATACCTTAAAGTATCCAAAAGTTTGGCTTGTTATTATGAAACTTCCCCTCAGAATGTAATAAACTGTTCATCCATTCATTGAAAACCCCTCCGAAGATATTTGCAGTTACAGACCGATCGTGCGTGAACGGTAATCGCAGACGATAAACTTGTTACAATGGTTTAAATAGTAAAGATGTGGACTTCACAACAAAAGGTACAGCGCGTACTCTGGTTAACGGAATTTAAATCAAACATGCGAACAGCGACGTGTTCGAACAGAATGGAATGTCGATCCTCTGACATCAAAATCTAACCACCAATGAAAGAGAACTTTAAAGGAGACGAGAACTTTGTTATCTCAAACTAGCATATATATCCTTAAGTTTTCGTGAGAGAAGACACTGTTGATCGTGTGCGGGATTCCTTTTGTAGGAGTCCTAGTAAGTCAATAAAGCAAGCCAGTAATGACCTTCCATTCTGTTTCTAACGTAGTTGTACAGAGTATGCGGTCATTCGGATGGCAAGCACTTTTCGCTTTCTGTGGTGTCTAAATCTTTACTAATAATATAACAAGTTTAGCGTCACGGAATTATGGCTCACGTACGACGTAATCGGACCTTTATAGGCAGAAGATTTTAGGTAACACAATCGACGATGAACAGTTTATTATATTCTGATGGTGGGTAGTTCCGTAATAACAAGCCTGCCCAGAATACTAAACTCCAGACCACCCTGAAATATATAACACATATGTGGAGGCAGGAGTATGGTATGCATATGGAAGTTACTCATATATTTTTCATATGTATATATATTACTGCTTAATAATACAACTTTATGACTGTATCACAAATTAAACACTTTTTTCAATATATTTGGGCTGGTTAAGCATCCATCAAATCAGTTAAAAAAAGTAGACTTATTTCACAATAATAACTTACTTGCGTAGCTTAATTCTCAAGTTATTCAAAATAAATATTCGTCTTAAATATTAATTCTTTCTTGAGTTCATGTTTCTGGTTTTCTCTCATAGGTCTTCTTTCAAAAAAACATGCGGCCACGGTAGCCGAGTGGTATAGGAATCGGATCGGCGCTTGTCACGAGTTCGAGCCCAGTACCTGGGCCGCGGCCGGGCGGCGATGCACGTTAAATCTGTCGAGAGCTGAAACGTCACTCCCGTTGGTGTGGTGTGGTAGTTAGGAGAGGGGGGTACCAGCTCAGGTAATGGAATGTCCCGATCACTTGACCAGGGTTCAAAATTACGTGGTCCGTCGCCAAAAGCCCTCGTGTTGCTGAACAGTGCGACGTTAATATTCAATCAATTCAAATAAACATATTGTAATGTTTACATTAATACACTCATGTCCACAAAATTAAGGTCACAAACATAAAATCTGTAAAAACTGATGAACTATTCACAATGTCGCCACAAAATTTGGCACAGAGACATATTACAATGTGAGAAATAATATAGCAACATAACAATATGGAAAAGATTTTAATTTTGTTAAAAAATTGGGGTTTTTAAAAATGTAAAACCATAAATCAGAGATAAAACGTTTGACAGGGTAGTATGTCTAATATGTAGTGTGACCGCCGTGCATGACTACACAAGTCTCATTACGAACTGTCATACTGTTTATAAGGATGTCAATAAATATTTGTGGCAACAAAATCCGTTTTTCCGAACGGGCTATTTTAAAACCTGGGGATCCTGGAAGGGGATTTTTATTAATACAGGGCTCTTCCTGAATCCCAAACATGTGTAAAGGATAAGCCCAGGGTCCGAAAAGGCCCAAACCATGGTGAGTACCCTCCTCTTCATGAAATTCATCAACAATGTTAGCTTTGTGTGGCCATGTTAAACTGTAAAAAAGTAGTCCCAAACCCTATCCTCAGAAATACATAGCATAGATTTCAAAAACCCCTCCCTTTTTCGCTGTTGGGTTGGCCACATCAAAACACCACCAACGGGGCTTTTTTTCGTAGGAAGGACGTGAAAACGAGTTCCACTTTCTTTCCAGATGAGAACACGACAAGAATCACTTTGATCTGTGAATGTCGACCTCACTAAAAAGGCACCCATTTTTTATGGTGTTTGCGACTGATGGTTTTGGCATCACAATATAACTGGTCTTTCCCGTTAGGTGTAGCTAAAGGAACATACACAATGGGACACCGGGTGTAAGGGCCAATCCCTGCAAGACGTCTGTAGAGTGTTTGCCTGGAAATTATTTTTCTAGACACAGCAGGAAGGTCATGAACAAGATGAAAAGCTTTTTCTGCCTTTACCGTCATGCGCTTAATGCCAAATAGCGATCCTGTGCAGATATCGGTACTCTGTGGAGACCTTGGCCAACCTTCCTGATGACAGTACCACACGTTTGGAATGGATTTCATAACCGGGAGACTACTTCGCGGCCACTTGTAACAATCGAATCACCTCTGCTTTTGACTGGCCAACTTCAAGCATACCGAAGGTTCCCCATTTCAAGGAATCATCTAAACGATTAAGATAATTCATTTTCACTGCAAACACAGACTAACGCTAGCATTAATACAATATTCCCAAAACTACAGAGAAATATCCCAAACGGTCTCAATCCAGTAGTTCTGCAAAAACTAACGCCAAACAGTTTGTTTTCCTAAACCGAAGGTTGGTATTGTACAGTCTTCAAAATATATAAAAAACAAATTCTACCAGTTTTGCAGGAGGCAATATGTCGAAAAACATGTTTGTGACCTTAATTTTGTGGACACGATGTACTAATGTACTTTTTCTTGTTAAAAGTAGCTTACAAAGATAAAAAAAATGTATCAACAAATTCTCATAAAACAGGAAAAATGTATTTGAATCAATACATAAATTTTAAAAAAAATTATCAGTCAGAATAATACAACTCATGTTTTAACAACTATTTACTATAAATAATTATGACGATATGTGTCGAATGGCAATGCTTACGTTAACTTTTTTTTTTCATATTCTTAAAATGAAAAAAGTCTAACAAAACCATCAACTAACATTAAAGAAAGATATTTTGTAAAAGTATTGTTTTCTTTCATATTTAATTTTTACCCTTTTAAAACCTTTTAAATTTTAAAAAACTTTTTTTCACGTATATTCATTTATATTTTCCTGAAATTTTTACCCTATATATTATTCATTATATGTTTCAAAAAAACTATTTCTTTGAAATCTGGTGCGTATAGTATTTATATTTTCAACCTTTAATAATCTGACATAGATAGTAATTTTATAGAGTGACCAGCTTTTACACAAAATGATGGATAAAAATCGTTTATACGTAGATTTATGATTCCACAAAAAAACTTACTTAGCTTTTATTTATTTACCAACAAATATTGAATTGATAGCCGGCTGGGTGGCGTTGGGTTTGCACGCCCAAGTTTGCGGCCTCAGCACAAATCGACGGATTTTCAGGATACAAAAAATCTATAGCGTCCATGTCGTATGGTTATGCGACTTTTAAAAGGCCCTTGAGTGCCTATTTGGCTTGGGTGCTCTCGGCAAAAATCCTATTTCTGTTTCGCATCTTCAGAGCTCATGGGAAGGGAACTGGAAGCCAAATTTACTTTCAGCGTTTGGTATACCATCTATATGGTGCCACTCTAAAATATATACCAGCTCCCAGGGTCTTCGCCTGCAATTGTGAAATACCAGTCCACAACCCCATTCGAATTTTTAAAAAAATATTGAATTCATATATATATTATTTTATATTGTACATATAAAAGCTGGTATGTTACTGATGTTTTTACATTCGTTTATTTTGAACTACATTCAGATCCAATGTATTTGATGATGTATAAAGTATTAAAAAAACAATATAACTCTGGATTCTACCATGTTGCCAAACACAAAAATTTTAAAAATTACTATTTGTGGTAGCTCAATAAATGTTTCTGACTGTCGATTTTTATCCAAACTGAAAAAACACATAATTGTTTCTATAAACATGAACATCAGTTTGATAATGACATGTAATATAGCACCCTACTTCACATATCAGAACAATATTAATTGCCTTGACTGAAACTAATGATATATCAGTTAAGAGTTCGTTACTCTAGTAACCCCTTAAAGGTTCATTTTATTTCTGGATTATGGAGCAATAAATGTCAATTTGTATGCTTATTTTCAAACATACATATCTTTTTCAACACGATAGCACCATTCGCACACAAAATTTCCTAAAAATTAATGTCAAGCATTTTAAATAAACGAGCAAAATTTACCTGTAAAGATGGCTTTTAGTATAGCAGAAATCATAAGGTTTTGGAATCAGTGGCGTAACGTACACCCCGGGCGGACTAAAGGGACTCAAAGCCTCAGCTATGCCAAGTACGTAACATCCGGCTTGGGGCCCTATACTTGACTTTGCAGGGGGGCCCTAATATTCTCCGTTACGCCACTGTTTAGAACCAATTATAATGAATTGTAAATACAAAGCTTAGAATACCTATCTTTTATTTTGAAATACAAATTTTATTTATATGTTTTGCATTTACGTAGATGATTATGAAATTATTAATCAAACTTTGATCGTGTATGATAAATTCGAAAACACGGTACTTCACATAACCTAACATCGCAATCTGGACAGTAGAATCTTGGTTCTCTTTTTTTCCCTTTACTGTCTGATTTTGAGTAGTAAATAATACACTGTCGCGTTGGATTAGTTTTCTTCTCTGTTTGGGGAATGTAGTCAACAAAGTGTCTTTTAGTCAAGCGTGAAGGGGGTTAGTCAGCAGAAGGAGGTCCTCTTTTTGTAGAACATGTCACCGAGTGGTACTTTTCAATTATTCTAAGCCATAAAAGCCATAATTCGGGAAAGACCAATTGTGTGCACAGTGTAAATTTTCACAGTGCTCGAGCTATACTTGGGATGGGTTCCGCCTGCCTGAGCTCAGCTCGGCAAAAGCTGGGAAGTGGTTAACAATGCTATCATGTACTTAAATAGTTATTGCACAAAATTGTCGAGTGATTCAGAGTTATATTAACGTCACGGTAAAAATCTGCACAAGGGCTAATGGCCTCGTAATTATGAACCATGGTCTTTTTTATAAGCTTTTCCCTATTATAAACAACAATCTATATTAAGATTAATAGATTTTTGTCAGTCTAATCAAGTAATTACACAAATTTAAATGAAACCCTAGACATAATTGTGCATAAAAGAAAGTACCGAACCTTTTAGAATATTTTAAATACGCTCATTGATTTAAATGTTAGCATAACTTATCAGTTATTAACATTTCTTAATTTTCAATTAGTATACAACTAGTAGAGGTTATTTAAATGCAAATAAGGATCACAACTATGTTGGAAAATTTTAATGGGATCTGAAAGCGCTTATATATATGAGAATATTTTAACATACAGCTTTGTTGTATATGTAATTAATTAAAATGTATATATTTTAATACA
>BMAV01028033.1:0-46696 GCA_019973955.1 Trichonephila inaurata madagascariensis
AAAGGAAATCTTCAATTTTAATTTTTTAAAAAATTATTCAGTTTACAGCAAAACGGATCCCTAATTTTATTACATGTTTTCTATAAACGCAGGAAAAATGGAAGTAACTGGTAAAAAATCTGGGAAAAAGTAGCTTTTTTAATGCACTAATGTTTCAAAAAACACAAACTGAGAAAAACCACTTTAAAGTTTATAATTCAAAAAAATTATAATAAACTTAATTTATAAACTTAAAATACAACTTTAAGATATTGGTTATACATTTTTCTTTAAAATAGTTGCATTTCCATAATTTTTCAACCCATACAATTTTATAAAGGATCAATTTTTAGAAAGTATTATATAATTGCAAAAGAAAATTCAAGAAAAATGTTAAAAAATTTTTTTTTTTCTGTAACGACAGAAATTTTAGTTTTTTTTTTTTTCTTCTTATAATATTGAAGTATTACATTTTTTTTGAAAAATATGTCAGGAATAAGAACCGAAATTAACATAATTATTAATATAAAATGCCTTAATTTAAAAATTTTGCATGCACACATTTCACAAATTAAAAAAATGATTGTATTGTATTGCCTCGGTAATATTCTACTTTAAATATTACACATTCTTTTTTTAATGTTATGATTTCTCTTTATGATATAGATTTTTTTTTATCAAAACGCTTTTTTAGCTTTTTTTCTAAAAAGGGGGCGTGGCTGCATTGTCTAATTTGTTTTCGAACGAAGTTTTATTCAACTTCTAACTTTTCGAAATGCGCATTTGATTTATCAATCGAAAAATAATGCAAAGAATAAAATTAAATAAAATAAAAAAAAAGATAGGTCTATCATTTTTGGGGTACCAAGTCGCCTTAACAAATATAGCCTTTTCAAAACGAATGGATCATTTCGGATAATCCTGTACTTAGAAAATAAACTACTACAGAGAGTACTACTAGAAAATACCCCATTTATCTCATTAAAAAATTTTTTTCTTCAATTTCCTTAAACAAAAACTTTTTAAAGGTTTAAACCATTTAAATTTTTTTATTCTAAAACAAAAAACAAAAAATAATCCAAAAAATATTTCTTTTTTTTTTAGTATTTATAAAGTTAAATAAAAATAATTCACACACACAATAAATTTCTTATCTTATTAAAGCTTAGTTCTAAAAAGAAAAATAAATAAATATTTCAAAAAGTCTCTTTAAGTTGCGAAAAGTTTTAAATAATCAGATGAAGCTGGAAAAATTGACCACGAAACGATGTAACTTTTCTATAAAAATATTTTTTCAATAAATTCAACTTTTAATAATTATGATGGAGCAGTCTGCAAGATTATAAAAGAGATTTGTCAATGAAACTACTTTCTATAGTTATATGAAGTATATTTGAAGTGTGTGTGTTCTCTCTTATTATGATTAATTCATCTAGAATTATTTATTTATATTCCACAGATTATGGGTCTTCTAGAAGCCGGCATTTTTGTTAAGGAGTGAACCCAATGTCTCTTGCCCTGAATGTAAATATTTAGGTATTAATTTGATATCGGAGGGCTCCGGGCCAAGTTGTTTTTGTTTGCCAAGATGGGCGAAAACATTTCAATATGGTTACCATGATATTTGTATCGTGTATAGTTTGGTTGTCATAGAGATGACGTATATTATAGTTAATTTTATTGTTTCTTTTTTTTTCGCGGTAACCATATTAATTTCAGACGATTTTAATTTGGTTTCTATTAAAATTTTACCATTTTTATTGCATTCCTTCTCCTTCTGTTGTATTTTGCGCTATTTTAGAATATGTATATTTCTTATATCATTGGTGAGTACCAATATATTTTCCTAAGTATATGAGAGCTTCGTTGTTATAATTATTATGGTCCAAATTTCCACTTTTGGTTCCTTTTATTTTCTAAAAGTAATGATTTTGTCATTAAGATTTCGTTGAATCGAATTCATAACATTCCTCAATCACTATTTATTATTTTTTCCTGGTAGTAATTTTTTTCAGCTTAAAATTTTAGTTTTTTTCTTCTTTTTTTTTTTTTTTTTTTTTTATTTTTTGAAACAATCCTTTTTAATATTTTACTTATTTTTACTTCTTTCTTTTTCTATTTTTTTAAATCCTGATATTCATCTTTTTCCATGCTGTTTTCCTCAAAAAAGTAAGTAAATTTCTTTCGTCAGTAAAGGGCAATTCTTTAAAATTATTTTCCTGATGATTAGTTACAGCTCGGCGATCATCTTGGATTTTATATTGTGACGGGCTCACTGCGTTTTCCACTAAAAACTCCTCTTGGGTTCTTTGGGGCCGAAAAAGGCAAATTCTTTCCAACCAAATCCAGTAGCGTAGCGTGAGTATGCAAATTATGAGCCTTTTAAATGGCAGAAGTTTAACGTAAGCGGATAACCTATTGAGAAGTGATTATGTTAGTCTGAGTTTAGGCGCGTAAACTGAAGTCAGAGAAATAAGCCGTTGTTCTACTGTGAAGCAGTCCTTGACCGAATTACCAAGTCAAGGTGGATACTATTCCACGCGAGATCAAGAAAAGATATTTAGGATCCGAGTGGATTGTTATTAACTATGAGATTAAGGTTAGGATAATTCTGTTATCTATTAGGAACTGTGTATAAGTTGAAATTAGGAATAGACCGGGATATAGTGATTAAAGTCGAGCTTATTTGATAATACCTATTGTGTGTTTTCTCACCTCAGATCCGCTATAAGTGAAAATATATAAATATTATCATTGTTAGTGTTTAAGTTAAAATCTTAATAAAGGTATATTAAGATCATGGCAATGCCTGGTTTTTCATTCACTCCCCACCTATAGGTCACGAAGATAATTTAGAAGTAAGGCATCACCCACGGGCGAATACCTTACAATATCATTCTACAACAAGCCCTGCTTGGCCCATAGCACTCCGATATCAAATTAGTTAAAAACAATTACAATTAGACATGTTTTTTCAATGTATTGTAAGTATTACTATGGATCTTCTATAAAACCATTTGTCTCATTAAATTTTGCGTGTACCCCTTGGTAGCTGAAAGAATGTCTAAAAGGCATTCCATTTTCTGCCAAGTATTCTTTAACATGCCTTGACCTTTTTTTATAAGCACTCAATCTAAGCATTTTTTAAGAAGTCTTACAAAATTTATTTTCTACATTTAAGGATCCCGTGTTGATTCAAGGTCGATTTAGGACAATGTTGAAACGATTGCTGAACGTATTACTTCCCTCTCACTTGAAGTGCAACTTCTAGGAAGAACCTAAATTGCCAATTGCTTCAAACTTTTCATACCATCAATTAATTGATTTTGTACCAAGAAGTTTGCCTCCATGACAACGTCGAAATTTACGTTGAACATTGATGGGTGAATTCATTTTGTGAAACCAAACCCCATATTAGGCTTTCTTTGAAACAACGCCATTTCCGCCGAAAAAGTCTTTCTTACAAATGTTCTCCTAAACCTCTCAGGAAGGTTCATTTGCGCCATGTACTGCACAAACAAAACTACTAAAAATGATCTATCTATTGATACAAAGGTTACATTATTGTATTAAATGCTTGTTTTGTAATGGATTTTTACAATCAGGGCAAGACTTAGGGTTCACCTTATATTTTTATTATTAACCATTTTATTCGGTAATTAACAAATAAATACAAAACTTTACAGCACAAACCCCTAAGCACGAATTTATATCTGCATTTAATTCTTATTAATATGTATACTGCTGGCCACACAAAATGCAACACCTTGAGGGAAGCATGCAAACCATGTGAAATTTGCATCATGCTTTGGCGGCAATGAAATATGCAAATCATTAGTGTTATAGCACAGACACACATCACGGGTGGTTGTAGTGTCACCCACAAGAACTAAACAAGGGGGGAAAAGATTGGTTGTTAGAAGTATGGCAGTTGTTATTTTGTGCGGTTTTTATTTATTTATTTGCGTATTTTATTTATTTACCTATTCCTTCTAGAAGAGACGGGCGTCTTTTGACTAAGTTTTTGACTTCGACAGAGGAAGAATAGTATCCTATAGGGATTTCGGATTATATTTCAGAGAAATCAGTCAACGTGTTGAACGAAACCAAGCAACTGTGATGTAGATCTGTCATCGCTGAATGACGGAGGAAACGACGGACCGACGGGTCTGATCATACCCTCCTCGTTGCATAACTTCCCGTATTGACAAGCGGATTGTGCATATGGCAGTGATGAATCGCGCAGCCACATTACGATCCATAGCACAATAAATTCAATCTGTTACGTATCCTTCGATGTCCACTCGTATCATTCCACGCCATATGCTCACAGTTTAATGTCCGCAAGGCATCCATTGCCTCGTTTACCCTTGAATTGAAACTGCAGGCGTTTGTGCCGTCAATGGTGGGATGAACGGGGGCATGGAAAGCGGAATGGAACGACATTGTGTTTACTACGAATTCCACTTTTGCCTAGATCGTCATGCTGGTCGAATTCGAGCTTGGAGACACCATGGTGAAAGGCTGATGAACTAGTGCGTTAAGCATCTCCACGAAAGTCGTGAATCCGGTATCAAGGTTTGGGGTGATGTTCGATTTCATTGCCACACCTCCAGTACGCACTGCCGTACACTGAAAGGCCAGCGCTATATATCCGAGGTGTTGGAGCCCATGGTTCTCCCATACATTCAGTGTTTCATCAGCAATATTCCAACAGGAAAATGCGCGACTACAAGTGAAAAAGTTCTTTTCCCATCAGTTTGAATTGCTTATTTGGCTTGCTTGTTCTCCCTATCTATCACCAATCGAAAACTCGTGCTCCATGCTTGTACAAACACTGCCCAGAGATACACCAAACCACTGTTACATCAAATAAACGTTGGCAATATGTCAAAGCCACGTGGGCTGCAATTTCCCAAGGATACATCCAAAACCTCTTTGATTCTATACTGAGGCGTGTGGCAGCGGCTATAGCCATCAATGGCGGTTACACTAAGTACTGATTTTGCCATCATCAACACGTCACAAGAGGCTGTAATTTTAATCCTTTCTTCTTTGTACAGCATGTTATCTGCCAAATAAATCTCGCTGTGATATCTCGGGTTCTCCGCAAAGTATTTCATGTAATATAATTGTTTCTATCATGTCATTTATCAACGTCATCGATTATGTATTTATCCTTTGCGTGATAACAACTTGTTTTTAAATAAAAAGAATATGTGGTATGCGAGAATTGCAACGATTATTTGTGTCTCTGACTTACCACAGATGAGTAAAGGCTCAATGCACACAAAGCTGTTGGCACTTATTTTAAAGCTTTCTTTACAAAATTAAATTGAGTTTTAAATTCAAGAGTTTTATAATCCTGCGTTGACTAGAATAATTTGAGAAAAAAATTAAGGTATTCTTAACTGTCAGAAAAAAAAACTGGCAAGTAAAAAGCCGATCTTAAGTACCAAAAGCAATCAACAAAAGAATTCGATTTTTAGAATTTTTTTAAAAAAATTACTTTAGATAGTCACAATTGGAACTAAATGTACCAAAAAATGGTGGGTATGTATACTTTAGCTTATATATTTTTACAAAATAAAATACAATTTTATAGAACATTTTTTTTCCTTATCCCAATTATTTAATATATAACATTATTCCACGAGAAAAGAATTTAGACGATTTTTAAGAACGAAATTATTGAAATATTTCTTGAAATTTATCTATGAAACACATGAATTCTTTTAAAAAGGGAATCATAAGTTCGAACAAATATTTTGCCCTACAAAGTACTTATTTTCTGTATTTATCCTAGCAAATCAAAGAAAAACACAGTGTACAAATAAGACGTGATTTATGTATGAGACGATTTTATTTGTATAATTTAGAATGCTGCTATTGATATTTCCAATTTAAATGTAAATATAAATTTAAAATGAAAAAAAAATCAGTGGTAAACTAAACAACAATATATTTTTAGATAAAAACAGTGGCAATTTAAAATTTATAGCTTTTATTAAAAGCATATTACTCTGTTTCTGTCTCTCACACAAACAAACACACACAAGTTCAAAAATATATATATAATCACATTAAATCAATAAAGTACTTTAAATTGATTTTAAATTAACAACTTAATTTCATATAGCTGCAAATATTTTTAAAAAATGTTTTATTATTCAATATTTGAATTCTTCATGAAAAATTAGTAATTTGATTTCACAATTTTTTCTCCAAACTATTATTAATTTGTAATAAGTCCAAATTTTGAAAATAGTACTTTCTTGAAAGTTCGAATATTCATTAAGACATATTAATCAAACGCGATATATTTTTAAGGTATTAAAACAACACGCGGTACTCTACAAATTTCAAAAATATCGTTATTTTTTTTTTTAAAATTTTCTTGTGGCCCATATCATTGGAAAGCTAGACAACCAATTTCTGATCTGATAACAAATTAGTTTTTAAGATACTTAAAGTTTTCTGAGCATAGGTTTTGGTTTCGGTTTCATTTTAAAGCATTTTCCCACTCTTAAATTGAATTAATTAAAAGTATTTTTAACGCAATCAATACTAAAATCATTTCTGTTTGATAATGTTTTGAGTACTTTGAGATCTCATAGTTATTTCAATAAAATTGATTTCAAGGCCAATTTTCGTTTTAAAAAATAGTTTATAAAATGCTTTATCATCAATGTTTTCCGGTTGAGAACATGCCAGGGCCAAAACGTTCTCATATTGCTATGAGAAACAATATTTAAAAGGAGATGGAATACTACTAAAACGATTCATCTAAAAATCAGCCCTCACCTGATACTGCAATTAGACTTCCGAATACGAGTACTACAGATAAAAACGAATATTTCCTTGATGTACCATTGTACTTAAAATATTGTAGTACTATAATTTAGTATTTTAAAATTGCGCAACAAAAACTCAAACTTGCTAACTGCCACAAATTAAAACTGAAAAAAATTAAATTTTATGTACAAACCTGGTAATTTTTAGCTTAAGTTAGTATCCATGTTACTTTTGTACATAACTGCTTTGTGTTTTAGTCAGAGTTTATGTGAACAAATATTATGTTAAGATTAGGCGGAATAACCTGTCGTTGTAAGAAATTCTATTAATATTATGCAAAAGTATAATTTTGAATTAAAAAAATATTTTTTCAGTCATATTCAATTAAAGCAGTGTTTTAATGTAGAACTCAAGTTGAAAAATAAGATATTAAAAATAAGCTTTATAGCCAATATTGTATTTTCCTTTATGATTAGCAAACTTCAAATGAGTTTAAATAAATCGGTGAAGTTAATCGGTTTAAGAAAATCATTTTAAATGTATGGATTGCAATATTGCTTAAATTCATATGTAAGCAAAATAAATATAACTGAAAATGTTGGAAAATTCTACAAATTTTAAGAAGAATGGAGAAATCTTTTTGTCTTAAGGAACATTGATACATTTATTTTCAACATATCTTCCTTTTCCTCATGCCGTAGAAATAAAAAGATGTAAAAGGATTTCGATGTTGTCATAAATTGGCATTATTTTGTACTTCTATTCATTTTCTTAGATATTTCTTCCATTTAATCCTATAAGATTTTTCCATTACGCTAAACTTTGTAAAAGAACTAAGCATTTTCAGTCCTAGATTTTTTTTATTTGAAATAGAATTAAAAAAATTATAAATACAATGTAAATATTTCTGTATTATATTTATAATTTTTTAATGTAAATATTTCCTTAATGTAGATATTTCTTTAATGCAGCGTTTCTCAAACTGTGGGGGGCGTGATAACTCTACAAGGGGGCGCGAGCATATTGAAAAGTCGAAAACAAAAGATTATTTAAAAATTAACTAATTTACTGAGAGTAAACAAACAAAAAATACATTCTGACATAATAAAAAATAGAATACTCATTTACACTGATAAAATACACTTATAAAAGTATCAGTATTGCATACTGTATTTTCATAATTAATTTAACAATACTAAGTTAAGAACAAGTAAATAATTACCAGTGATCCCGTGGTTGTGTCATATATAAAACTATATACAAAAATTAATACTTATCTTGATAATTTGTGTGGTTTATAAGGAATCCCTTAACTGCCAATTAAAAGATATGCGATTTGCTCTTCAATGCCACCGTTTTCCACGTAGGCGTGCTTATATGATGTATTGGGGGGCAGGAATAAAACGAAGCAAATCTTCTGAAATAAGTACATCCTTCGCAAACACTGTCCTTTTATTGTATTCCAAAGTCTGTGGAATATTAGGAGTGCACAGAGAAAAGATTGTACTTTTGACAAACGTATATATACGTCCGGGGAAAAGAACATTTTAGCTGAGCGAGACGTTTATATGCGCGGGTGAAACAAGAGATTTAAATCCTATTGCAGATTTAGCATCAAAGTATCGTATTATTGAATTCAATAAATTGTTATTGTATGGAGGGGGGCGCGATGAAAATTATGTTTGAATATTGGGTCGAAAGTATTGAAAGATTGAGAACCACTGCTTTAATGTAAATATATTTCTATAGTCAAATCTTCTTTAATGTAAATATATCTTTAATGTAAATTTCCTTTTACGTAAGCACTTCTTTAATGTAAATATTTTTTTAATGTCAATTTTCTGTAATGTAAATTTTCTTTAATGTAAATATTTCTTTAATGTAATTATTTCTTTAATATGAATTATCTTTAATGCAATTTTTTTTAATATGAATTTCCCTTAAAGTACATTTTCTTTAATGTAAATATCTTTATGATATCCAACATAATAATTAAGCACTGCTGTTTCTTAAAATTCATTTATTCAACTGAGAACTGAAAAAAATGACAGAAATAAAAACAATTAACAGATTGTGAACAATGCTTTATTTATTTTCTTACAAGTGAAAGAGAAAAACATGATGAAAGCTCATCATAACTACATAACGTGAAATGCATATACTGTCATGCCTGATACATAAACAACAAAAGAAATCTGTACATTACACTTCCCTTGCAATTGAATATATAAATCTACAAATTATGTACAAGTCATGAGTTTCTAGTGTATCTTTTGCACCATTTTATGGTAATACATTAATTCTTTAGAACGTGCAGACCAATGCACTCTTACAGAAAGAAACAAGTTCGTAAAATTTTTACTGTGAGAGATTTACAAATCATTCGTTCAATTACATACTATATACCTATAAAATGTATACTTTGGCACCCATAGATTCACGCATAATAAGACTAGCTACGTAAAAACATGGAAAGACTAGTTTGTTAACTGCAAACTTGACTTAATTCGTGATTGAAAGACAGTGTGTTTCCAGCTGTGAACGATACCTAAAAATTTTCTTAATACTTATTTTCTCATTGAGATATGCAAGGTGAGTCATATATATGACTAAATTATTGAAAAAAGTAATATTTGCTTACTGTAACTGCCCTTTCCTCTCAAAAAATATCCAAAATAAACGTACAATTTTGCTAAATAAAATTGCATCACTTGAAATCTTATAAAGTTTTGTGTCAAACAGTGATCAAAACCCGTTTGAAGTCCCATCAGAATTGCATCGAAAATCATAAGTTTGCATTTCTCTTCACAGTATAGAAAATTCGGTATCTTGGTGTTAATACGGTGAATTACATGGTAGGAAAAGACCGAATTTAATATAATATTCGTAAAATTTTAGAAGTTTGTTAAAACTAGGGCTTTGAATTCCGCTCATGGTGATAGATGTTGTTAATTATCTTTTGTGGCTGATTTTACACAGCGTTTTAGCCAAGCCGTCCAACAAAAAATTCTCTCTCATAGTGGTTATTTAATAACCTCTTTTATTCTTGTCATTACTAATTTCATTACAAAATATCAAGATGCTGCATTGCATGTTTCTATTCAGATATTTTTCGAGATAAAAACCAGCTTAGATTTTGTTCTCAGTTTCTGATGATTTGTTATCGGTATTCCACTTTTCTTTTTTAATTTCCAAACGAAATTTCAATGAAAAACCATTTGTATAATGTTACTTTTTAATTTGTTACATTTTGTTATAACAACCTTCTAATATATGAAAATAGTTTTTGCTAAACTTTTATAATTGTTGTTGCAATATAAAAATAATAGTTTAATTCTTAGGGTAATGATAGTTAATTTTTACGAGTGGTGCAATTTCATTGAACGGGGTGTAGTACTGAAATTTATTGGATAATTACGAGTTATACAAAATAAAAAAATAAATTAACAAAATTCTTCTAAAAAAAAATACCTTTTGTAACAATCATTAAATTTCCACAGCAGTGTAATAAATGAGTTGTTAAATGGAAGAACATTTAATTTTAAAGTTTTCCTTTCAAAAATCTTTCCATTAACTTATGAAGACCCAATCAGGTATGCAATAAAGTTGTAATCATACCTTTAACTACTTTGCGGCATAATTTTAGACCATGTAATAAATTATTGAATAAAATATATAGGCTCATTATACTTCTTTGTCTTAATAATTTTTTTCATATATTGCAACTGTTTATCATCGAGTAAAATAAGTTTAAAATCGCTAACTTTTCCTTTGCTCAAACTGAATGGGATTGGACAATTAAACTCGATATTTATTATCTGAATAGGCAATATAAAAATAACTGCATTCATTTTAAAATACATATTTAATTAAAATATATTTAAAGAAGTAAATCGTTTTTTCAATGCATCTCATTATCATTTTTGTCTAAGCGCATGGCAAATTCAACTGGGAAATCATACACACTGCTTTTATAATTCAGATGAATACAACTTTTAAAAATATTATAAGTAATTATATACGTTCTCAACTTTTTCAAATTTGCAATCGCGATTATAAAAAAATATTTTATTGACATTGCATAAAGTGAAGTATTTTAATATTGGATAATCAACTTGAAAGAAAATCGTTAAGTTCTTTTCTAGATTCATATCATAATAAGTTAAAAAAATTAACATAACTTTAATGGGCTAAATTCATGTGACGCAATAATTACATGATAACTACAATCACATTTTTCCAACCAATCAGTTCATAAATTCATGTGGCGTCATAGTTACGTGGTAAATACTGTCACACATTTCCACCAATCAATTCATGCACTTCTCTGTAGCCGACATTTTGATCTTACCAAAAACTCTTTTTTAAAATGTGCATATTTGGCAACATTACTTGCTTTAAAAATACAACTTCTTCACACTTTTTTTTTTAAATCTTGAAAACATTTTGCAGAATTTTAGCACATGAATATCAATACCAAATTTTACAAGCAGAATTGCCATGTTTGAATTTAATGGAAAACACGTGTTAGCATTTATCATGTGATCATCAGAAATTTAACCCATTATTAGTGCCATTAACATATACAGGATAACTTGAAGTACAAGAAATGAAAAATGCAAAGAAATAAGCCACTTTACATTTATGAGTATTGCTTCAAAATAATGAAAGAAAAGTATAACGCTTTAAAAAAATGCTAATTGTATTTTGACACTATTTGTAAGTTTCTAATCACTTATTCATGCTTTTTGAAAATGTGATATTTAAATTATATAAAATTTTAAAAAGGAATAAGGAAAACAAAAAAAAACGAATCATTTATAAAAAGTGATTTTTGTATATTCACATTTGTAATATTTTGTAACTTGTATTAATAATCAGAGAATGATATTAAGCCAAAATTGCATTACATGAAGAAAATGAATGATGAAGATGCATCTTGATAAAATCAAATGTTCATCAATGAAACTAAATGCATAACATGAAGTTTTGATACATCAAAAACAAATAACTGTTGATTATATCAAAAGCATTTAGGAAAATATTGTTCAGATTTTGATTCATTTTTGCATTTAATTTTTGATTGTACTAAAATGCAATTAAGAAATACTGTAGTTTACACACATATAAATATACTTTAAAACAATACTGAAATAAGATATCAAAGTTCTTAATTCTCTAATACCATAATTCAATAAACACGCACATATTCTTACAAAAAAATTAAAATAATATTCGAATACATGTAATATGCTATTATAAGCATTTTGACTCCCTGCAGCTGAATTATAATAAGCAATGAGAATATAAAATGAGGAAAATTTATTTAAAAACATTTTTATATTATCAAATAATTCAATGATGCAAATTTAAATTCGAAAATTTGAGGGAAATAAATGTATTGAATGAATTAGAATTAAGAAACTGATAAAAAAAATTTCGATGTTGAATCAATGTGTTTTAAAAATTTTGTACACAGTATTTTTGAGAATATATTTCCCTTTAAAAATACACAGAACTGGAGACATTTTTATGTGTATTCTATATTATTATGTATGATGAGGATTCAATTAACTAGAATAATTAGAGATTACATGTTAATTATTTTTTAACTTTTCACAGAATTACTTGTGTTATTAAGTAAAATATAATAATTTTTCATCATAATTTTAAATAACATTTATAAACTCATTACTTAAAGTAGAATGGAAAATGAACATTGCCTATTTTAGAAGCAATATTCTATGTACATACAGCAAACATTAAAGTTAATAACATTCATAACAACAATTTTTTGAAGAGAAGAAAATAACATAATTTGATTCATATGAGAAGTATAAATGCAAAATGGGTTTAAGAAATTATTCTTGTCATTTTATAGTAACCAGTCGGAATCAAACATTTCTAAATTATTAAATCGGTATTTGAATTTATCGGCATTTCGAAGCATCACGTATACATATTTGACATAATATTTGACCTATACATTCATTCACTGATGAAATATATTTAAAAATGAACACAGTTTTTCAAACAGCACTAAAAACTATAACAGCTAAAGTTGTCTCTCAAAAATTGATTGCACCTTTTTAATAAATTCTACATATAAATATTTCAGTTCATTATTATCTCGATATTCACAATGGAAAGCAAACATATTTTTGCAATATCTATTGAACAGATTGTACAGAAGAAGCTGTCTCCTGACCAGCAACCTCCCCCGTTCGAGGCGTACAGTAAAATTTTTTATGTGCAAGAAAATTTGATAGATAATTGAAAGATATGTCACAAGCTTTACAATATTTTGGCCCCTTCGAATTGAAAGCCCCCGAGGGACACTGTCCTTCTTCCGATAGGGGCCTTTTCGTTCCCTTTGATACACTGGCACTATCCATTGAGGGTGATGGCGGAGGTGGAGGTGAAACAGCTTCCGCTTTCAACATTAAGGCTTTGTCATCCCCTCTCATCTGTTGTTCAGTTTTGTTTAAAATACCATTAACTGTAGGTTTGACATCCACACTAGACGAGCTGTTACTGTGGTCAGTAGCAGTAGCACTCAGAAACGAATCGTGTGATGTCGTACGATTTGTATGTTCGCTTAAGTCATTCTGTTTCGAAGAAGGATCTATGCTAGGTCGACTATTCACAATATTAGACATCGTTTGCGTAGATACTAGATCTTTATGGACCAGTTTTACGTGTCGTACTACATTTCCTTTGTATGATGAAGAGTACCCACATATTTGACACCAGTGTGTTGTATCCCCTGTTGCCACCGGATCGTCTGGAACAGCTTTAATGGCCACTACGTCTGTTGGCAGAATGGCAGGTTGAAGTCCACTAACTGGACTAACTGCCATAGAAGTTTCCCCTTGAGGTGGTTCAGTCGTGATGACTGATTTGATTCTGTCCAAATTAACACGTGCACCGGGTGATTTCCGACTGGCGCAACCGATTTCGGTACCTCCTTCATCCATGCATAAGATATAAGCTTCTTCTGGCGTAGAACTGTTCTTCTCCAGATGAATTCTGATGTGAGTCCTCATTCCTCTCAAAGTATGTCCTTTGTATCCACACAAAGAACATCTGAAAGACTTGATACCAGTATGAGTTACTAAGTGTCTTTGTGCAGCACTCAGTGTTGGACAATAAACATCACAATAGGGACACTTTTTCTGAACAACACATGGGTGCTGTCTGAGCAGTTCTTCGGTGGGATAGGCATTCTTGCACTTGCCACACTTGAACTCGTGGGAGTTTCGAGAAAACGATGGTATCAGGGCAACAGGGTGAGGTACATTCATGTCCCTTTTGGGACAGTAATATTGTTGATGGGCTCTTAGATTATCGATAGAGGAATACTTGATTCCACAAGCCACGCAGAAGAACTGGAGCATAGCAGAGGCTTGTTGTTGACTAGGAGAAGTCTCTCGAGCTTCAGGAATATCAAGGACTGGTGGAGTTCTGGAGTTATTTACTCTTGGAGACGAAATAGGACTTTTCTGAGGTGCTCGAGGCACTGAAAATAATAAAAATTATTTTTATAATGAAGCGTCTATTTTTACAGATCTTTCATTAATAACATTTTAAATTTATAAGAATTTTGCGTAAATGTTTAATGGCTATAGAAAGTGTTTGTCTCAAGGATAATACTAAAGAACTGCTATACTTCGAAATTGGAACTAAAACTAAATAAATGTAAAAACAAAAATAATTTTAAATTATAATAATAAAAGGAAATCAAATATATTTTACAAACTATTATTCTGTTTATAATTAAATATACTTGCATTACATTTCTCGTTATGCAGTACTATTAGAAGGAGAAATAACATTACTCATGAAATTATTTGTAGCTTTCTCAAGCTAATTAATAAGACCACTAAAGCACAGAATATTTTTATTGAAACATGTTGATATCAATAATTGTACAGATTAATGTGTGCGCTTGTGTGTTTATATGCAGAACGAGAGAAGGATAGGAATGGTAGATATAGATGTAGGTAAAAATATAGATGTATACACCTGGTGCTTAAAACTATTTTTTGCCAAACTTCGCATAATTTATTATTTTTTAAAATTTTATAATTTTATTTATTTTGACTTATTTATTTACTAGCAATTGATAATTATTTCTAAATATGTATTCCAGAAACATGTCAGTAAATTCTGTTTTTCTCGTTTTGAAATATTTTAGAATATATATTCTTTGTTTGAAGATAAATATGAATTTCACACACACACAAATCTTATTATTATTATTTTGAGTTATAGCATTATATAAATATTATAAATTGAGTCTCAGGTTTGAAAAGTGTTTTCATATAAAAAAATGTTTTCGATTCAAACATTATGTTGTAATTTCTTTGAAACACAGGATGGTTTTTCTTTAATGCATTTTAGTTAGTTCTATTTTAAGCCAGTCTATTTTTATATACATCTTACATTTCATAATTCATTCATCAGCCTGTAAATCATTACATTAGGTGAGAGGTATATATTTTACATATGTTAGGCATGATCGTTAACGTATAATGTGAAATGCTTATTTTAAATCAGGTGATAGTTAACTGAACTCGCATCTAAATTAAAAACATAAAAAAAAGCAAAGGCATGAATTTCTTTAACCCCTTAATTGCAGATGAAAAGTTACGCGATTCACTCCCCAGTGCCACCGTTTTACACATAAGGCACGCGTATGCGGTGTATTGGAGGAAAACAAAAAGTATTCAGTAAAACTATTCCACAGCTTTTGAAATAGTTTTACTGATAGCAGCACAAAGAAAAGAATCATATTTCAAAAAGACGAATATATCCGTCCTGGGCACTTAACGCACTGGCTGACTGAGACCGATGTATACGCCGGTGGCAGATAACGAGACTAAAAATATCATGAACTTCTATCAGTTCTGGAATAGTTCATTAAGTTATCAGATGTTCTATGTTAATGTATAATTCTTTTACAATCATGGGATGACTAATTTATGCCATATTGACTCAATAACATCTGATTTAAAGTTACTTGATTCGCACCCAGTGCCAATGTATATTATATAGGGCGGTATGCGGTGTATTGGGGGAATGGATAAGGCACAAGCAAGAAACTGTTTCTCTGATATAACTAATTCCTTCTCAAACAATGGTCAAGGTCATTTTATTGCATTCCACACCCTTCGGAAAAGTGTTACTGACAGCAGAGCAAAGAAAGCAATCATATTTAGGCAGAACGTATATATACGTCCGGGACACTCGATTCATAGGTTGAGCAAGACGGATATATACGCTGATGGTAGTTAAGGGGTTAAATGTATATGTTTAAATATTACTGTTATCCAAATATATTGCATCATTAAAATATTCAAACGAATTTATTATATTTTTACTTGTCTCATCTCTTTCCGGAGAATCTGGATCTTCCATTCTGGATCTCTCAGGGGAAGTAGCGTCTTGCTTTGCTTGTAATCTGGATGCACAATATCTGTTCTTATGTACCAAATAGTTCTCGTATTTATAGAAAACGATGTTACATTCTTTGCACTTGCTGGTTCCCTGCTTGACCAGAACCTGTGGTGGAGCCAACACAGTGGGTCCATTAGGTTCCAAACCTGGAAGTTGAGTTCGGTTGATAAGATTGTAATCTGCAGTCGGATTTATAAGTGGTAATATGGGCAAAGAAGGAGCGCTTGTAGGAACAATGCAACTTTCCTCGCTTGAAGATGATGCTGATGAGGATGTTAAAGTAAAATTTGAGCTTCGGGATCCTATTTAAAAAAAGACAGCTGTTATTTTTAACCCACAAATGCATGATATTTTGTGTTGAGTTTTGAAAAATCATTTTTAATAGGAGTGTAAAATGTAAATAAATAAAAAATAAATAAATCCAGGTAATAATATTCAGTAATTGTTTCAAAATTGTTGTGTATAGACATTTAGAAACACACAGTATTTGATTAAAATTTCACATATGTCCAATAAAATTTTCAAATACAGCGGTAAACATTGATAGTTTACCTGACAATAGATGAGAAGTAATTTTTATTTTCAATTACACAAATCATTCCTTTATAGGAAACTCGAAAATAGAAAATATCTCACTCAAGTAACGTACTGAACTTTATCACCCATCGCGCAGTCAAATGTCAAAATAATAATAATAATAATAATAACTTAGACGCCAAAAGTAATGTATTTTTTCTTTCACACATTATTTATTGACGTGCGTTCAGAAACACACATACTCAAGTTTTAAATAAAACTAAGTGGAACTGTGAAATGCAGACATCTGGTATCAATATGCATTTAAGTGTTAAATAACGATACTGAAATAGTGAAAAAACAATGCATTAGTTGAGTAACTAATTACTGGAAACTTAACAAAAACATCAGGAAAACAATCGTGATGTGATTCTCACAGTGCTTTATGATATTCATAAAAACAATAAATATATAAAAATATTCAACACCTTTACTGTTTCTGTTATAATTATTATTACTACTACATTATTATTACAGCATTATTATTATTACTACATTATTATTTCTACATTATTATTACTACTACATCATTATTCACTACACCATTTTATTCGCTCCACCCCATTATTCACTATATCATTATTCACTACATCATATAATTCACTACATCAAAATTCACTACATCAAAATTCACTACATCAAATTCACTACATCATTATTATTATTACTACGTCATTATTCAAATCAAAATAATTAGCTCATGGCTCGTGTAGACTAACGTAAGAATTTAAGCAATCAAAAATTGCAAAATGTTTCATTCGATTTCAATAATTTATCTGTTATGAAATTTTGAATCTTAAATATCCTAGCAAATTTACAAAAATAGTAACCATTCCCAATCAACTTCAAAAGTATTAAAAATTTACCGATCTCTGGCGAAGATTTCTCAACGTTAGATTTTTCCAATTCTGCATCTCTTTTCTTGAAGCTCAAATCCAAAGGTTTTTCTGTATCTTCTTTATTCGTCTGTTTTGGAGATTTAGCAGAACTCTGTTTAACTACTTTTTCTTTAGGAGATTTTGTTGCTTAGCTTCCTCTTTAACAATATCTTCTCCAGACACAGGAGACGGTACGGAATTAAGTTCAGCAACTGCTGCACCGGGCATTACAGTATAGGTTGGAATTACATTCCCTCCTTGTGAATCAGAAGCACTCTCAGGTGTTGTTGAAGGATTTGGGATTATAATATTTCCAGCAGGTATTAATCCCGCCGCTGGCGACAATCCACCGCCAGCAACATATGAACAGGGTACAAGTATCAAAGGACTCGTTGAAATTGCTGCATATAATGGTTGATTCAAAACCATGTTGTAGCCTTTTGATTCAGATTCTGTTGTTGCGACAGCATTTTCTGGGGATTTGGGTTGGACTGATGTAACCAAAGAGTGAGGTTGTTGATTTTGAGACTGCTGCTGTTGTAACTGCTGTCCCGGATTTGGTGAAGAGGATGAATTAGTGGATCTATGTACATGCCTCGTATTGCAATATATTTCTTTATGTACCTGCAAAAACATTTCAGTATTTAAATTGATTGTATGAGACACATGTACAATTATAATCAACAATTTCATTTCAAATAAGGCTTTTTCAACATATTATTAAAATAATTGTTCTCCTCACAAATTTTTAAGCAAAATTTTACCTGATAATTCTTGAAAGAAGCGAACTGTATATCACAATTTGCACAGTATCGTGCCATGGGAGGAGTCGGCAAAGGTAAGTCATTGTGACCATCAGCACTGGGTGAAGTTCCATGCATTCGAATATGCCGAGTCAGACTAGCTTTCTTGTCAGATGCATAACTACAATAGGTGCACTTGAAGAGGCGGGGCACTCTCGTAGATCCACTTGAAATATCATTGGCTGCAGCTATTCTCCTTCGTTTGGCAAGAGACGATGATTCATTTGCAATGGAATCGTGATGAAGGGTTTTGGCACTCGGAAAGTCCTTTTGGGGTTGTTTATCTCGTTCGTCAAATGCAGTGGGGCTTTCAAGAATTCCTGAATCTATGAAAGCACAAAAGAAATATGTGAAAAATCTCCAACTGCATGTTTTTGGTTTCAATGAAAATGAAAGAATGAAAAAATTAGAACATAAACAAACAAGAAGGGAAAACAGACAATTAAACAGATAAAAACTGTTGTTCGACACTATATATATGTATCGCAATTTAGTTGAACAAAGAATTTTTAGATGGAATCCGGTAATTCCCTGCAATTCTTGAAGGGACTGATAAGACATGGTACTTTTAAATCCACATTTATTTAATTACATAGAAAAAACATTCACAAACATAAAACAAATAGCAACTCACAAATTAAGACATTGACCCTCGCGATTTACGTGACGTTCAATAAAAGCAGCTTTTGTTCTATCCAGAAATCTCGTCTGTTTATACCAATATAGTCAACATTAAGCTATTAAAATCATATGATTTCCAGTAAAGTTTCTCCTGATTGCTCCAGACACTCGAATGTGTGTGTGTGTGTGTGATGCTAGGTTGCATCATCCTTAATTTGAAAACGCTTAGGGTATGTTTATGGTTATATCCCTTTTGCTGGGTAAACTATAGAAATTAATTATCAAACAAAGTCTTGGAGGGTTCAAGACAGTTGTGGATTAAAATCCTTCAAGAGAAAGCTAACATGAATTCTTCTTATTATTATTTATTATTGTTATTATTATTATATATTTTAATAAAAAAAAATACACAAATACTCTATCTCCAAAATTTACCATCCATTGATTGATTGAATATTAACGTCGCACTCTTCAGCTACACCGGGGCCTTTGCGTGGACGGCAGCTGAGTTAGCACACCCCCTCTCCTAACTATCACACCAACGGGAGGGTTTTGGAACTCTCGACAGATTTAACGTGCATCTCTGCCCTACACGGCGAGTCTTTAGAGATACCGGGTTCGAACTCGTGACCAGGCAAGCCATGATCCAATACCTATACCACTCGGCTACCGCGGCCACATTTATCATCCATAGTAGAACTCAATACGGAGATAATGACTAAATTCTTGTGTCTCGAATGCATTAACGTTTATTTCTCGGTTTTAGGTAAAACAGAATTTGTTATGTGTTTTAAGAAATAAATGATTGTAAAATTTTAACTTAATATTTAAATCGTTAATATATAAAAATATATATTGTTGTTTACATTATGACAATCCTTTTCGTTTTCCTTGTACATACACTTTTTTAAAATATATTATTCTTTTGTTTTACTTTTCTCTTTTTTGTTCTTTTTTTTTTTTGCTTATTTGTTAATTGTCATTGCTTTTTAATATGAGAAATCTATATACTTTCGCTAGATGGCTGCACAAATTATTTCATTTGATAATATTTATTTTCTTCATTTCCATTTTTATGTTTTAGTTCAAAGTCCCGCCTTTTCTAATATTCTTTTTGGAACTTCTCTTTCATGTTTTTTAGTTACATTGACGGCCGCGGTAGCCTAGTGATCAAGGTATAGGATAGTGGGTAGCATGTCACGAGTTCGAGTCCAGACCACTCGGCTACCGCAGCCACCTCGTGTAGCTGAACAGTGGGACGTTAATATTCCCTCACTCAATCGGTTATATTAACCTTTTTTTATTATTCTTAATTGTGTGCAATCCTTTTAAATTTTTGGTTGATTCTGGTTAATCTTCTCGTATTGCTGCGTAATGGATTTTTTTTTTTTTTTTGATTCTATACTCCCCTATATTTTTGCTTTTTTCTGTCTTTGTTGATAAATACTATTTTAATGGCGTTTTGTTTTGGAAATTTCTTATGATATTCTAAATTTTTCTTTTAAATATATTATGTAACAGTATTAAACTTAGACTAACTTTTATTCCTGCTTTCTTATCTCTTCCTTTCAGTCAAATTGAATAGAAAGTTATTTGGAAGATTAGTTGACCTTAAAACTATGTTTAGACCTAAGACTGACCGATGACTAAAAGTTTCTTATTATATTATTAAGGCCAATTAGTGCGCGATTTATGATAATATATAATCACGTGTATGTATGTACAGTGAAAATCGGTTAATACGAAACAGAGGAGATTGAAATATTTTTTTTTTTTAATATTAAAAGAATTTTGTGTTAAAGAATATTGCAAAAAAAAAAATACATATATACAACAAATTAAAATTTGTTAGAGTACATTTTATTTATATATATATGTATATGTGCATGTATTTAACACAAAAATAAATAAAACAAAAACATTCACAAGAACTTAATCAAAGTTAATAAAAAATGTTCAAGTTTTTTGAAAAACAAAACTTTTCTTGAGTTTTTGGAACATTATATGATATTTTTCTTGAATTGTCTTTTTTACCATCAAATTGTCAACAGATTATTCGATATCATCCATTTTGTTGTTTATTGTATCATTGGAATGTCTAAGTAACTACTTTCATGATGCTCCTAATTTCGAATGAAGTAGGAACAGGAGCTGCATTTTTCATTTCATTTTCGTCTTTGGAATCTGCATCAATGTTATATTTGAGCTTTGAACAAAGTCCAAAATGTCTTTGTCTGACATAAAAAATTAGGACTGTTCACACATTATCATCCTCTACTTCAACGAATTTTTCCGGTGACACGGTAGGACTGCTGATGTTCCTTTCCATAAGGAAAATATTTTCATGTTAATCGATTTTAGTTTCGTGTTAAGAGAGAAAATGCAAATAAATCTATAGTCTTTTGACGGGACCATTGTATCATTTCGTGTTGACCGATATTTCGTCTTAAGAGTTTTCGTTATAAACGTGTTTCACTGTATGTATATTTGAAAAGTAATCTAGTGACGTATTTATGCAATGATGAAAACATATACTACATTAAAAAAAGCAAACACCTTTTCAAAAATAGTTTTTTTTTAAAAAAAATAAAGCATCTATCAAGCTGCACATGAAATTATTCCTTTAAATTAAGTCTAAACTCACAAGCAAGTTCTATAAGTTAATTCATTAGAAAAGTCGTTTTCGAAATATAAGGCATTCAAAAAGGCATTGATATCTATACACATAAGTGAGTTTAAAATTACGTAACTTGTCACAGGCGGAAATTTTCAAAGGACACTCCTTAAATTTAATTCTAAGCTTCTATGTTACATTGCTCCTCTTTCGAATTGAAGTTAATTGAATATTTAAGCCTTTTAAACATTCTAAATCAGACAAACGGCTTGTATGTCATCAAATTAACGAAATGGATTTGTTGGAATGTTCAATAAGTGCTTCGAAGTGACGTACTTTGTCGCATGTAATAGACTTAAGAATGTATCTAGCATGGTGATTTTAAACAGATATCTGTACATATAACTTTTAAATTACTTTGTTAATCTTTGCAGAGTACATCCTGTCAATTCGAATACTGTTTCCTAATTTGTGCATCGTTATTAGTGCTTTGTATGCATGTGATTCCCCATGTACTTGTGATACTACCGTAATCACTGATATAGTACATTATAACCAGTTCTTCTGTTGAGAGGAGTTGTCTATTACACCAGCGTTTCTCAAACTGTGGGGCGCGCCCCCTTGGGGGCCGTGACAACTCTATGAGGGAGGCGCGAGCATATTAAAAATTCGAAAACAAAATTTTATTTAATTAAATTTGTTGGTTTACTTTCAGTAAATTAATAAATACACATTCTGACATAATAAAAAAATAAAATACACATTTACACTGATATATTACACTTATAAATGTATCAGTGCTACACAATATATTTTATAATGAATTTAACAGAAAAAAAGTTCAGAACAAGCTTAATAATTACCAGTGACCCCATGAGCTTGTCATATATAAAATTTTATAAAAAAATTAACACTTATCCTGATAATTTGTACTGTTTATAATTAATCCCTTAAGGGCCGATTAAAAGTTACGCGATTCGCTTCCCAATGCCAACCGTTTTCCACGTAGGCGCGCGAATACGCTGTATTCGCGGGGGGCCGGGAATAAAAAAAGCAAATTATCTGAAATAAGTAAATCCTTCGCAAACCCTGTCAAGGTCCTTTTAGTGCATTCCAAAGCCTTCGAAATAATTTTATGGATAGTAGTGCACAGAAAAGATAATACTTCGAAAACACGTATATATACGTCCGGGGCAAATAACGCACTGGCTGAGCAAGACGTTTATATACGTCTTCGGAAGTTAAGAGGTTACAGTCGTATTGAAGTTTTAGTGTCAAAGTATAGTATTGAATTCAATACATCGTTATTGTATGAGGGGGCGAGATGAAAACTATGATTGAATATTGGGTCGCGAATATTGAAACTTTGAGAAACACTGTATTACACAGTTTTCTAGTATAAAGATGTTATGTACTTAAATATACTTATATATAAAGCTATAAGCTTTGTAAGTAAATTCTTTAAAAAAATTATTTGTCTCATTTAATAATTTAGGTGTAAATTTAATAATAATACTGGGAGTTTGTTTAAAACAATACAAATGCGAAAATAACTATCAGGATGATTCTTTTTATGCTTGATATATTAGCGCGTACACAATCGGTTAAGATTATTTAATTACAAATATCAATTGTAGAAGTGAAGGAAATTTTAAATAACTGCTTTAATTTTATAAATCATTTATTAATGTTTTAGAGATTAATCACATTTCGGACTTATCATTCTTTACATTTCTCACTCTTTAACAAGATTAAAAATTTCCTTCTTTCATTTTGTGTATGGTTAATTTTCGAAAATAGATAATAAATTAAAAAGCAAAAATGTTTCGAAATCAATCCTTATTCTGACTTCCCCAGCGTATGAAGAAAAACATAATTTACACGTCCTTTAACTCTTAGAGAATTAACACTAACTGTATAGAATGTGTTTCATACTTAATCATCACCATAATATATTAAATTACGACTTAAATCCACATTAAAGAGAAAGCATTTGTTGGCTACAAGAGTGGAATTGAATCCAGGCACTTTCAATTTATAATTCATAATAAATGCACAGTGTTTGTAGTTGAACTTTGATGTTTAAACTTTGCCGTTAAATGGATCACAGAACAAAATACATTTGCACCGACCCTTTTTCATCCTTGGATTCTCTGAAGTGTATTTCTTCGCCGAATAACATAATCATCGAGATCCAAAAACTACTAAAAAGACTGAAAGATAAAAACACCGCCGAGAGTTTTTTCATTTGTTCGAAGACACACGGGCGTTTTATGAAATGAGCAGTCCACCGATTGGCTTGTAAAGGCTACCACCGAAAGCATTACAGTTAATATTCCTAAATCATTTTAAAAGGAGATTACGAAAGAAAGAAGAGTGATATCTTGGAGCTATGAATATTTCATTTCAAATAAAGGGAGATTAAAAAATGAAATTATTTCCAACCATTAATAAGAGATTGCCATGCTATATCATTTTTATACTAATTACAAAATAACCTAACTTTTCCCTGGTCACGGAATATTTAAAAGCAAAATGATCAAAGTTAAGGTATCCGACAACGTTCGGAGCCGCGATTTTGCAAAAGCTTATAAATGGATAATATTTATGATATTTAGTGTCACTTAGATTAGAAAATGTATATAAAATTGTTTTAAGACAATAGTATTACAATAAAAAAATTATTTAAGTACACTATTTTGACAATGAGCATAGAATGACCCATTTTCAAAATATTCTCCTTTTGTGGAAAATGCTTCTATTACTAAAATATTTTGCCTGTATTTAGTTCAGACCTCTGTACAGAGGCTCAACTAGAATTTTTGAAATATATGACTTAGAAGTGGGTTTATCCATGTTTTACGTCAACAGAGGGAAGTAATTTTAAGAAAGAAACGCCGATAATTATTTTAGATGGTTGTAACTCTGAAAATCATGTGAATTTTTCAAAACTCATAGTTGAGCCTCTGTATAGAGGTCGGAGCTATATACAGGCAAAATATTATTATAATAGAAGCATTTTTCACAAAAGGAGAATATTTTGAAAATGGGTCATTCTACGTTTATTTTTTGTCAAAATATTGTACTTAAATAATTTTTTATTGTAATAATATTCTTAAAACAATTTTATATACATTTTTGAATCTAAGTGACACTAAATATCATAAATATTATCCTTTTATACGCTTTTGAAAAATCACGGTTCCGAACGTAGTCGGATACCTTAATCTTGTTCCTTCATCTTCATGTGTTGTAATAATGATGGTGAGGGAAAAGTAGAACATGTGTTCCTTCTGTGTTCCAAGTTTGTCAAAGAAAGAAAGATCCTAAGACTGGCTATCAAGGTCATTAATATACACTGTCCTCCAAATTTTCACCAACTAACTACCCCCAGAAGAACTTTTGAAAAGTTCTGTAAATTTAATGTAAATATTTGTAATCCTTCATGACTTTAATTTTTTTTTCTTTCCTTTGTAATGTGTGTTCCATACTTACTTCTGTAAGCCCCGTGTGGTACTTTGTGATGCACAAGGATTTATAATGGTTTTCAGTGAAAAAAAATACAGGGAAAATGTGCATGCTTAATGAATAATTCTAAGCTTTAAAATTTAAATGTTTATAATACAAGAATACATGCTTTATAACTATTTTAATTTTAATTGATACTAGAGTAGTTTTCAATCTGGAAAAGCTAACTTAAATCCTTCCCTATCATTTAGATGAAAGCTACGGTAACCAGTTTGATAGAGTAATACTTTATAAGCCTTTGGACTTTCTTCCTCCCATAGACCATCGTATAGTAAATGTAATGCGAGCCGAATCTAGTGAGACTTATTCTTAACAGTGGTGTCAATTTGGAGAGCGGAATACTCTTTCAATCCTTATTCTTGTCCGCAGTCTATCAGTGAGGGTCCGTTGCCAATAGCCTATGTGTTGTTTCTAGTGCTATACTAGTTCAAACCAACCAATATCATACGGCGATAATTTAAATTTACACATTTTAATCATTTTTATAAAGAGTGTTAATTTACAGTAGATTATATAATGGTTTCTATTAAGGTATCTGACTACTTGCGACAACTTTCTTTAAAAAAAATGGCGATACGGGATTTTGTTAGTGTTTTTTTTTAGTTTTATTTAGTACATTTTAAGAAATATATGCTAAAATTAAGAAGAGGAAAAGATATTATTATGGCTAAAATGAGGAAAAATGGGCACAAATTGCATAAACGGGGTCCATTCTGTACAAAAAATTTATGAACAAATTTTCAATTTCTCAATTTTGATGTGATGCTTTGCTATTCATTTTTTAAATGACCTTCAAGATAAGACAAAAACCAGAGCACTTAATCTTAGTTATTATATGAAATTACTTAAAAAAACGGTGATTATATTCCAATAAGAGACGGTAAATTTTGTAATGAATTTGTGATGGAAAATCTGAAGGTTAAAACACTTCTACTATTACACATAACGTACACAAGAAATTAAAGTTAATTATTTTCAAAACATTTTGAGCAATTGCTTGATCATTTAGAAAAAAAACACACATTTCGAGTAAAACGCATTTTAAAGTATGCCGTATTGCTTAAAGTAGTGGCTTTTTTTTGATAAAACACTCGTAGTTTTTGTTCTAATGAATGGAAAATAATAAACTTGGTATTTTTATAAATCTAATAAGATGGCCTATAAATTAAATCTTAAAAAAGTTATCAATTTTTGATAAGTTCACAATTTTAGGGTAGTCGGAGATACCTTAAGTTTTAATAATATTTGTAAACAATTTAAACAGTTCTGATTGTTTCTTTTTTATACATTACACTTCTCACTTTGTATCAATATCCTTTCTTCAGTTATCTTTTAATTTATCTTCTATAAGAAATATAGTTTAATTTTTTTAGCTCTCTCTCAGTTTCAGAAATACTAAAAATGCTTCTAGATAAGGTAAACTAACGTTGACCCTAACCTGATCCAAAAACAAAATCAGCTCATTTAGAAACTTCTTCAGAAGGTATAGAAACATCCCAAGACTTCGCTTAAATGTCTGTCTTGTCTTATCCAATTGGTTACGAAACGTGAAGTGTTCTTCGATTTAGGGATTATTTGCAACTAAGCTTCTCCCTTCAACGAATAGCCATGTGTTTGAAAGGCTACAATGATACTGTCTGCAATCAGTGGTATTTTTTCAGTAAGCTGAGAGCTTAGGTTTGATTTCCTCCGTATTATCACGGCTTCTTTTACTTAAGAAATGTTCTATTACTTTATTTGAGATGAATAAGTGAGCGAATGTAGGATTTATTTACCAAAAGTTACCAAATTAACGGATGTTTTTTCCCAAAAAGGATTCATTCTTTTTTTTAAAAAAATAGTAAAAAAAATATTCTACAAAAAAAAAGAATAGATTTTTTAGGAGTTTTTTTCTATATCATTGAAGCAACGTGTTTCCTTCTAAAACAGTTGTGAAACAACTATTATAAAAAGAAATCCTTTTTTAGAAAGTATTACAGTACTTTTTTTATTAGTGATCCAGCGAATTATTAAAACGGCAAAAAGACTTTCTGGTTGCAAAGCCAGTCTGGTAACAAGGCCTAAATTACGTTTCCAGCAGAAAACTTCTAAAATTTAGGTATACATAAAAACAAATGCCGTCTGATAGCCCTAGGTTTGAAGAAAGTTTACAATTTGGATACAATATATCTGGAATGCAATCATTCGTGTCATAAATTCGTGACATCCAAAAAAAAATCGAAAAGCCATAATATCCAAAGGCTTTTTAAATGCATAAGCAAAGTTTTTATTTTTAAAGTAAGTGAGTGAATATTAACTTCGCACTGTTCAATTACACGAGGGATTTTGGCAACGGACCTCGTAATTTTGAACCATTGTCAAATTACGAAGACGACACCTGAGCTGGCATCCCCATCTCCTAAAGACCACACCACACCAACGAGAGGACGTTTAAGTTCTCGACAGATTTAATGTGCATTGTTCCCCTACATGGCGGATCTTTAGAAGTACTGGGTTCGAACTCGTGGCATGCCAGCCGTGATCCGATACCTTGACCACTAGGCTACCACTGCCTTATATTTTTAAAGGAACATTTAACTATTATTCAAAATAATAAAATTATATGCTCTACTTCTAAATAGATAGGATTTGAAACACTTATTTCTCGCAGCTTTAACATACTGTAAGAATTCATCAACACTTTCAGAAATTAACTTTCTACACACAGAACTAACTTCTATCACGAGCCCAAAATTGATGCTGTCACTCAATAACTGCTACACATTCCACTTCACACAATCTACTTAATAGTCAAACGGAGTCGGTTCAGAACACACATTTTACCCTGCAGAAGACATTCCTCTTAATTAAAACTCAAGCAAATAATTAATTCTCGTGCACCGTGTAAGAGGTATCCAACAAGTTATTTGTTTTTGGTACAAACTTAAGCCTCTCACTTTAATACCCCTTCGATATTATGACTTCAACAGTACTCTTTCATAGTGAATTAATTTTCGTAGCGTCTGTGTACTAATTGTTATCTTTAGAGCTTGAGATGGTTGATTATTAATAAGTGGCTTTTTTCATCTTTGCCAGAGATAATAGCAATCTACATTTGCCCAAAATTCTTAAGGGATTTAAGTAATGTGAATTCACTCTGTCATGGAATCGTAATTAATATTCGAGAATTAATCTGTTTCTCATGAGTTATGATATATATAAGCTTAAAATATTTTTTCCTCTTTCTCGCAAAATAATGAATTTAGCTTTCGGTTCTTTTAAGTCGTAATTGTTACTCGAGAGTTAATTGCTACCGGTTTGATAAGATGTTTTAATTATTTAAGTAATTTTATTCAATTAGTTTGAGGAGAATATTTGATACATTTTCCTAGTTTTTAATTTTTTGACTGTAAGGTTACAAAACAGAATTCTTAATAACTACAACACGGGTTCCCACTTAATGAAAAATTAGTTTATTTTCATTAATTAAGGGACAAATGCCAAAAGAGTAATTACTTTAATCATAGCAAGTTAAGATACACAAAAATGATACATATGTTAGAAAAATAACTTAAAGTAAATGAATTTATATGCATTTATAGATAATACATATTAATGGACACTTAAGGAAATTATTCATTACGAAGGTGATTTAAGGTATCCGACTACGTTCAGAACCGTGATATTTCAAAAGCGTATAAATGGATAATATTTATGATATTTAGTGTCACTTAGATTAGAAAATGTATATAAAATTGTTTTAAGAATAGTATTACAATAGAAATTATTTAAGTACAATATTTTGACAAAAAATGGACATAGAATGACCAATCTTCAAAATACTCTCCTTTTGTGAAAAATGCTTCTAGTATAATAATATTTCGCCTGTTTATAACTCTGACCTCTGTACAGAGGCTCAACTAGAATTTTTAAAATATATATATATTAGAAGTGGGTTTATCCATGTTTTACGACAACAGAGGAGAGAAATTTTAAGAAAAAAACGCCGATAATTATTTCAATGGGTTGTAACTCTGAAAATAATGTGAATTTTTCAAAATTCATAGTTGAGCCTCTGTACAGAGGTCTGAGCTATATACAGGCAACATATTATTATAATAGAAGCATTTTTCACAAAAGGAGAACATTTTGAAAAAACGTTATTCTAAGTTTATTTTTTGCCGTAATATTATTGTATTTAAATATTTTTTTTGTGTGTGAAAATGTTCTTAAAACAATTTTATACATGTATTCTAATCTAAGTGACACTAAATATCATAAAATTTATCCATTTATGCGCTTTTTTAAAATCACGGTTTCGAATGTAGTTGGATACCTTAACGCTATAGAAATAATATATATTAAACTAATGTTTTATTCAAAGACATAACAACATAAATCATTCTCATTAAATTATATAGAACGTTAGAACGTATTTTAGGACCTGAAAAGTTCTACCTTCATTACTTACAGACCTATTTCATTAAAAACTACACAAACTATTCCTTCATGACGATAATAATAGTAAATACAAAAAATAATAATTTTGATAAAACTTTCTTTCGAAAATTATTTTTTAAATTTGCTCCATTTGTAATTTTTTATTTGAGGACAATTGATTAAGAAAAAAGCATTTTGTCTTTTTTAAGCCTTATTTCATTTAGAAATTTTTAAAGTTATCGCTAAAGAAAAAGTACAGAAAAAATAATACAAAGTAATTAGATTTTGCAAGGAAATCATTTCACATAATATCAAGTTTTTTTTTTTTAAAAAAAAAGAAAATAAAATTATTTTAGCCAAGATAAGTGAGTGTTTTCCTTACTGTCGTTTACGCTGTAAGGATTTTTAAAAGTAGCCCAAAAATGCCATGCTTTAGTCTACCAATTACAAAAATAATTGACAAAGTTAAAAAATAATCAAAATAAAAATATAAGAAATACGCGATATTTTTTTCCATTTTAGAATAATTAAGTCCCATTTCTTTAATATCTCTACATATCAAATTTCAGTAAAAATGAAGAATTACGAAAAGACGTATCTTACCATAGGGTCTTAATTATCAGTCTAATTGTTATTATAAGGCCTTAATTCTTATTATCCATCTAATAATAAAAATTCTTTGCAGAATTATAACAATTGCACAAAATTATCAGATTCAAATATTTCTAATATAATTATCTGTATTACTAAAATGTAAACAAAATTTTATTAATGCTTAGAGAAGATAAACGACAAAAAATATCTGTTATTTAGAAATAATTAGAAGTCAAAATATTTACGCAAAAATTCAATTAAGAATGAAGTTAAAGAAACTACGAGAGAAAAATAAACTCCTTTTAAGAACATAAGAAAAATATGATTTTCTGATAAAAATTAAAAGTTAGAATAATAATGATAACACCAGTTATAAGAAATTTCATATCCTTCATACAATGCAGGTCAATTAAATTTTCTACATTAAAAATATACTCTTTGTGAAGAATTCTAAATGTATTCAAATAATCTCAAAAGTTTATTCGTATTTAATGACTTTATAAAGCAAATAATTATTATTTATACCAGATTTTTGTCGTCCCCTCTCTCTTACTCTAGGAAAGTATTCTTTTTTTGAAGAATAAACTTTTTTCATTGAATTTACTTATTTGATTATATCCCTACACCAAGAAGCTTTACCTAAAAGATTTCATTTGGGATAATTTAAGAAATGCATTACTGCAGTGTTTCTCAAACTGTGGAGCGCGTCCCCTAGGGGGGGCGTGAAAACCCTACTAGGGGGGGGGGCGAGTATATCGAAAAGTCGAAAACAAAAGATTATTTTTTTAAAAAATATAATAATTTACTGAAAGGTAGCAAAACAAAATACATTCTGACATCATAAAATACAGATTTACACTGATATAATACACTTATAAATGTATCAGTACTGCACAATGTGCTTCATAATTAATTTAACAGTGCTAAGTTAAGAATAAGTTTAATAATTATCAGTGACCCTATGGGAATGTGTCATAAAATTATATGCAAAATTTAATACTTATCTTGATAATTTGTGTAGTTTATAATTAAAATCGTATTGTCGCTCTATGTCAAAGTATATTATTATTGAATTCAATACATGTTATTGTATGGAGGAGGGCGCGATGAAAATTATGATTGAAAATTGGGTCGCAAGTATAGATAGTTTGAGAAGCACTGCATTACTGGCATATTTCAAAAACATACGCATGTATAACATTAAAATTTCAAAATCCAAGTAACAATAATTAAAAACAAAAACAAAAATTTAAAAATTAATATATTTTGAAGAAGCTGAATTTTATATGTTTTAAATATTTATCCTTTGAAGATGCGTGAATATCTATTGAAACATACAAAAAACGTTTCACGTGCAACAAATTCATTTTCCTTTTTTAAGAATACTTTATATTCATTAAATTAATTTGATTAATTTAATTCTAAGAAATTTCCCAAGGAAAAGTGTTTTTGAAAAGAATTACTGGAACATGATCCAACACACACACACTCTTGATTGCTTATATGGTTGCTCCAAATGATTGAGAAGACCTTGATTGAAATAAAAATGTTTTGGGTTTAGCAGGTTTTATTATGTCAAAGCGAATTGTCTAATGTTAAAGAAGCGAAGAACCTCAAATAATTAGATTTATCAAATATTTACTGTTATGTATACTAAATGTAAAAGAACTATTTAAGATTTCTTTGCGGTTATCTGTCAGAATTTAATCCAGAAGCCTATTTTGAAATAATAGTTTTAAAATACGGTTCATAGCATTTAAGATCTATTGAATTAGTCATGGTTTTTTTTTTTAATGTACAAGGTATCTTCTGATACAAGGTAGAATCTCACTGCCATCTGTCGGCAAACAATTGTACTGTTTTCATTTTCCTTCTATTCAACCAATTCACATAGTGCTATAAATACTATATCATCTAAAAGTCATTAACATTGCATTATTTTGCGTCAGAGATATCACTTATTTTTCAAGACAAAAACCTTTCTGGTCAGACAGCTTTATGTTTCTCTAAAATATATTCGGCAAATCATTTTATTATGACAGTTATCTACATTGCAGATAAAAAAAAAAGAAAAGGATAAGTACACACACACACACAACACGTTCGTATAAAGCAAAAAGAAAAAAAAATCTTGATAAATTATAGTTTAAAAAAACTAAAAAACACGCTTTTATGGTTAATCGAACTAAAAAGCAAAAAAATAATTCTTAATATAAGAATAAAATTATTTACCTGAAAATTAATGTCATTGGAGTAAAAGCGTGGGGTTTTCTATATCAATTGTTATAATTTCTAACTAGTTCTATTCCAAAATGCTGAGTTAGTGTAAAAATGTAGTATAAAATATAATCCACACGCTTTTATTACAATGACATAAATTTTCTAGAAAATCATTTTATTCATATATTAAGAATTTTTTTTTTTTACTTTTCAGTTCGATTAACCATAAAAGCGTGTTTTTAGTGTTTTTTAACTATAATTTATTTTTTTCATTTTTTAGTTCGATCTACAATAAAAGCATGTATTTTTAGTTTTTTTTTAAACTATCATGTATTCATTGATAAATTAATCTTAAATGCGTCATTTCTCAGAATATGGAATACCCATTGACATCCTATTAGTTCCTCTCACTTCGGAACTCAATAAAAGGAACTTTTAAAAATGAAATTATAATTTAATTAATTTCATTAACATATTTAAATTGTAATATTTTTATATTGTTTTTAAAATTTTAGAAGCATTTATCTAGGTCTGCTAGAGATTTTTTTTTAAAGTTTTGTCCGCGACCGAAAAAGTTTGCCCATCCCTGAGTTAGAACAAGTTATTTTCTTCACTTGCACGCGTCCTTTTTTTTTAAATTATTATTTCCATTTTCAGAAAAACTAGACAATTATTTATATTATGGTGAGAAATTGATGACTCACGTTTTCTTTTTTAGGGTTGCAACTTAATCTTTTAGTCGCCAAATCTGGAAATCGTTATTCCTGATGATCCTTATCAGGACAATGGAACAAAATTATGAAATTATTATATTGTCATCAGTCTTTGACAAGTGAGCAAAATTACGAATTAATCTGATTTTTAAAGTGGTTAAAAATCGAGTTCAATGATTTCGTTACATACAAGTGAAGCCTATAAAAGCATGTTAAAAAGGATTTAGATCCCAAATTATATACAGTTGAACCTGATTTTGTGCGGTTGATTGGAACCGAATAAAAATAACCACACAAAAAAATATTCGAAAATTTCATTAATTTTTACATATAACAAGCAAATTCGTCGAAATACTGCAGAATTTTTTTTTTTTATGTGGTCGTACAAAAATAAAATTGCATAAAAAAGGACGCACAAAAACAGGTTCTACGGTACCTTTGCGCTCAATGTATGTGTAAATGCTAAATTTACAAAACATAATAAAAACAAGCAATTACAGCTTGGTTAGTAAAATTTGAATTAGCTTCTCTAACAAGCTGCATGAGGATTCTTAGCGTAAGACTTCGTAATTCTGAGCCGCAATCAATTAACAAAGACAACATTTACATTCGTAATTCCCTTTTCTAATTTTCTCAGCATCCCATGGGAAAACTTTAAGACAACCAAACTGTAACAACTTCTATTATTCCATAAGACAAAAGGGAATAGTAGTACAACAGTTTGAGACGAATCGGCAGTTTCGAATAGAATCAAGATTCGAAATCGTATTTACCTTGAATATTGCTGGCTATCGAAGCTGTAACTTGGACCAATAAGAGATACAGTAACATTAAAAGTAAATATAATCACAATCTTATTTGAAAAAAAGGTATTTTTTAATGAAATGTATAATGAAAATTCTTTTTCTCTGTATTTCACGCTGTTTTTTCATGTTGTAATTTTGCAAAATACTGAAAAATTAAATACCTTTATTTACACTTGTGAAAAAAGTGAATATATGAAATTGATTTCATATATTGATGAACTTTATTTACAAAAAAGTGCAATTTTCAGCTCATTTTTATCAAGATAAATAGTTACATTTGCATTGAATTGCAGGATGGATGTTAAAAGTAAAAATATTAATACGGGGAGAATTATTATAATATAAATAATATGCTATTGAAATGTATATTAGCTATACTGCGATGAAAATATACTGGATGACTTAAAAACCAATAATTTGATTAATTTGTGTTGTTCTTGGTACAAAACAACTTATAGCATTTTATAGCATAACTTTCAAATACATTTCATTTATATGTTTTATTTTTACTCTGCATATTTCTCCTGTGCACTTATATACTTTTCACTAATTACGAAATTATGGAACTGTTATACAAATTGGCATTAAATTTGTTCTTTTATTGAAAAAAGATCCACTATAAATTGGTTTTGCGGAAATCGACTCGCAAAGGTGGTTGTGGGGTCATGAAACACAAAAATTCTTTTTGAACAATTAGATCTACAGACTTGAAATTTAGCAGGCATGTTTTTGTTATTGTTGTTGAGAAGAGATCTGTTAAAAGGTTTTATGGAAGCCAAAAGAGTTTGGGTTGAAGGGACGTTACAGACAAAAATTTCCACTTTTGAATCATTAAACCTGGAAGCTACAAGTTTGGCAAGCGGTTTTCTTTTGTTAAGTAGAGCTCCGCTAGCGGGCTTAGGTAAAATTTACTTGCAGGGAGAAAAGAGGTGTGCGTAGGCGTCATAAATAACAATTTCAGTTTTATAAGTTCAATTCAAGTGTCCTTTTCAAATCAAGAGGCTAAGACTTAAAGAATGTTTCTAAATATAATCAAAAGTGTAATGCTAGGACTTAAATATCAATAACTGTAAAACAATATATAATCATTTAAGACTATGCAATATTTAGGGAAGTGAGAGGGTGATGAAAAGTATTTAATATAATCGGGATATTTTTTATACTATAAGGAAACATATACAGAAGAATATATTTTTATATTATGATAAAATGTAAAAACTCATTTTAGAGTTGACTATCGCAACAATCTTCTGCATGATTAATATTAAAACAGAACAGCCGTTTAGATTTAGGATATCTATTTCAATTTTTGTAAATATTTTTGAATGCATCAAAATAAAAGAACCATGTACTTGTAAAAATAAAATTTTGAAAAAAAAAAATTGACAAAGTATATTTAATTATTATTAACGCCCTTTTTTGAGTTATTTCTTATTCAAGCGAATGGTAAAAAGAAAAAAAAATCGATACTTTAATGTTTAACATTATATCTCTATGAATTAAAAAAAAGGTTTTTCGTGATATTGTAATAAATTTTTTATACACAAGGTATAACTCGTAAAAATGGGTCTTAAAAAGTGGAATTTATCTGAAATGTAGTGACAAGAATGATTTGCCTAGGAGTCCCCTCCCTCTACCTTCAAGCACTTTCTCGAAAAATCCGCTTTGGTCATAAATCATGACATTATAGATTTCTCCTGTAATTTTCAGAAGTATCCATATGGTCACCAAGGCACTAAATTTGGAAGCTAAAAATGATGCCAACTGGGCTGTATCGCTAATATTTCGCCAAGTTTCCACTGAAATGTCATTATTATGTAAGGGATGGCGTAGCTTGCGAATATTACAATTTTTATCATAAAATAAGTACAACAGAAAATAATATCAAGGTGGTCCAAACGCAATGCAACAGCTGTATCATGATGTTATGGCTATTTCGAGAAACATTTCACCCTCGTACTTTTTTTATAACCATGACATGTAATCCGAACTGGCTGGGAAAATGAAATGTTTTTTTTCTTAAATCCAACTGGGATGATTCCAGCTGTCATTTCAACATTCTTTTGTCTTTTATTCTATCAAAAATGTGTGGCCTTAATAAAGAAATGCACATTAAAATGTAGAGATGAAGACTTGGAACTTATTTATTTATTCCCACTTATAGTATATCGAAAAAAAATAAAGTACAAATTATAGAACTGCGTAATACATGTAAATTCTGGTTTTACAATTTCCTCAATGAATATAAACAGTTTTATAATTTGTACGATTGAGGTTGGTCCGCCATTAGGCGGAAGGTACTCCCCCCCCCCTCCACCTTTAATAAATATAAAATGAAAAATGGCCCGAGCTATAAAGAAATAAGGGATATCAGAAATTCTTTGTGGTTCATATATCAAGTCTAAACAATTTTTATTTCAGTATTTTTCCCGAAAACAAATACCTTGTTTCCGCGTTAACTTTTTTTTCACAAAATAACTATAAATCAGAATTTTTACATTTTAACACGATATGTAGCTAAAAAGTAAATAAAGTCTGAATTCCTTTAAAAATCCCGTAATTGGTCGTTTTGAAAAATATATTTTAAAAAATGTTGCTCACAAAAATTGTTAGCATATTCCGTAACAGTTGGGAACTATGCAAATGACACAAATTCCTGTCATCTGCCTCCAACAGATGAAAAATAAAAGCGGGAATTTCCGTTTCCCGTCTTCAAAGGGTTAATAATTAGGGGTTCTTGCGTTTACTCTTGATTTTTTTTCATACTTATTCGAACTGAATAAGGAGGTTTGAAAAATTGGATTATGAAGATGTCATCATCGTTTAATCCTTATTCGAATTTGCAAAACTCGAAATAAATATCTTGTTAATCAACTCATTGGTTGTGTATAATAAACTTATGAATCAATCAGAAACTTGCTGGTATAAAGCGTCGAATAAACAAATTGATTCTGAAGGACTAACTAACTAAATAAATTCAAATGCGCTTCTTTTTTTTCAATAAACTTCCTTAAGAATTAAATTCGTTTTCGTACTCCCGTAACTCATAATAATTTGTGCTTAAGCTAATTTCTTTATAAAAGCCCACCTCTCCAAAAAGAGAATTTTAGAAAAAATCATTTTATACTTATGTAAACTTATTAAGTCTTTTTAACGTAGCTTTTAACAATAATCAGTTAAATTCCTATTTAATATAATCCAATTCAATTAAATTTTTATTTAAAATAATTTAATTAAATTAAATATTTATTTAAAATAATCCAATTCAGTTAAATTCTTATTTAAAATAATCCAATTCAGTTAAATTTCCATTTAAAATAATCAAAATCAGTTAAATTTCTATTTAAGATAATGTGCAATTCAGTTAACATTCCTACCTATAAAAGCTTCAATCTTAACTACATGTGTATAATGAGTAAATATTACTTATTTATGCAATACCTCATGGAACATAACAATCGTTTTATCTATTACCAAAAATAATATTAATTTTCTCCTGGCTTTTACAATTATGTACAATTAGCGGCTTGTAAATAATTACTTGTGTGTGCAGAGGTTTCCGCGTGTATTCTAATAAATAATTCACTTCACGAAGGGTTTGATAACACTCTTTCGCTGCTACTAATTCAATTTCTTCTTTTACTAACGAAGATCCAGTAAGACACGAAAGAAGAAGCGTGACTTTTAACATTGTAAAAAAGCACGAGAAAGAAACACGAGATTTCTCTAATTGCGTCAGGAACCGGGTGTGAATGCTTCCGGAAAATTCCGTTTCGGTGTTTAGCTGATTTAAATGAATTCATACGAACAAAACCACCACGGACTTCCCCTCGAGTTGAATGCGATTCGAAAATACCACCCTTGTAAAACAATCGAATGTCTTGATTTTACAGATGAAACATTATTTCCTTTGATGAAGATATTGCATGATTTAATTTGCGAAGAATATGAACAAAGGGGTTTTGAAAACTAGTTCTTGAGTTAATTTGATTTATGTACTAACGTAATCACCCTTGTGGGTAAACTGCTTCTAATATTTTTTGATGTATGTGTTTTGAATACAAGAAAAATTTTCATCAAACAATTAATTAGCTGGAGGAAAATATTTGCATGTATCAATAACATGAATTATATATTGTTACGAATTTTGTGTAAAGTAGTGTAAATAATTTGTATTTGGATGTGTAATGCATTTATTATTCCATGTTATATTTATTTTATGTTAAAATTGTAATATTCGCAAGCATCGCTGTCCAATATGTAATAATGAGGGTTCAATGGGAACGGCAAAATCTTGGCAATACAGCCATGTTGGCCTCCTTTTTGGCAGCCAATTTGGCGACTTTGGTGACCATTTTTGGCGAGTTCTGGACCCTCCTGTTTCTTCTGAAATTTTGTAGAGAAATTAACTAATTTCTATACCTATGACGCAAGCGGATCTTTCTCGAAGAATCCGCGATGTCTATAAATAGAGACATACTCGCCAAAAATGAGTTAGTAAGGTTTTGACTAGCGATTAGTCAGTATTGCTTTGACTAGCGATTAGTAGTCTTTCCTTGGCCGTGAAGAGTGAATAGCGATTAGCTCGGCTGTTGAGTAGGATGAGCGGTGCTTGTGAATAATTTTTTACATACGTGTATTTTAGACACTAATAGCTGTGTCTGAGCGCTGTAGAAGGTGTCAAGTCATTCTAATATTTATGCTGTGAATTTCGTTGCTGAATCCTGTATTTCAGGGATTGATTTCCGACAATGAATTCTCATCGCTCTTAGAGAGCTGTCTTGTTCTTTGCGACTGATTTGCATAAAATCCTCAATCAAGGTAATAATATATAATGTATATGATGAAATGCATAATATCAACGACGTATTTAATACATAAGAATAAAAATTCACAATGAGAAACTGGGAATGGTATAGAGAGAATATTCCACTTTAAAACGCCCATTAAACTAAATGCAAGTATATTATTCCTTTGTTTTATATGATTGTTATTAATTAATTGATTAATTTGTTTCAAAGGTTATATGATTAATAAATATATGCAATTGCACGTGTTGCCATTTAATATATTTTCTTATGTTTTTTAACAATAAACAAGTAATATGAAAAAAATTATTTTAAGTCTTAATTCCTACTTAGATCAACAAAGAAAATTTTTATTTTAGCTACTTTTTATTAAATAGTTACAATTAATATAAATATGTATATATATATATGACAGAATCACAACATTAAGTGGTAATTAATTTTTATTAATTGTATATAAAGTATCGTATTGTCATCCAAAACACAATCGTGTATATAAAATTTGAGTTCAACTGAATGCTTTAAAACGTAAGAAAAGAAAACCTTTTCAAATTTTGTCACAAGTCGCCAAAAGGATCGCTAAGTCACCAAAATAAATGCCAACGTGGCTGTATTTGTAATTCTTTAAATAATTAGTTTTAATCAATTAATTTTTATTAATTATAATTAAATTATTGTATTGTCATCCAAAATAATCATGTATATAAAATTTCAGTTCAATTGAGCGCTTTTAAATGTATTTTATTAACGATTGAAAATTCCACCAAGATAAATAAATAAATAAACAAACAAACAAATAAATAGAAATTGTAAACTAATAGAAGATATTGGAAAATACATTATAAATCCTTTTACATATAATTTTAATTTTACTAATGCCCTTTGCATTTAAACGCATTTGGGAGCTTGGTCCATGTTTCACTTTTCTTTTTACTTATTATTGTCCAAGATGAATAAATACTGAGAACTGTATTCTCAATACATAACTTAGTATTAATTTCTAATCATATTCAAGGATAATATAATCAGATTAACAAAATTTGCTTTTAGGGAAATTTATTAATGAATTCAAAGTTTTGCCCGCAGCAGCAACAAAACCATTTTAATAGTAAATACGGAGGAAAAAAATAATTAGAACTAGACATTCATAAACTCGAAAATATTCATAAATGAAAAGAAAAATTTACTGAATGAATATATTTTCATCGGCGTTTCTCAAACTGTAGGGCGCACCTCCCCTAGAAAAGGCGTGAAAATCCTACGAGGGGGACACGAGCATATTAAAAAGTCGAAAACGAAAGATAATTTTTAAAAATATTTAATATACTGAAAGTAAACAAACCAATTATATTCTGATTTAATAAAATATAATACACACATTTGGACTAATATAATACACTTATAAATGTATCACTACTATAGAATGTATTTTATAATTAATTTACCAATAATAAGTTAAGAACAAGTTTAATAATTACCAGTAACCCATTGGCTAATCATATGTAATTTTTTTTACAAAAATTAACACTTATCTTGATAATTTGTACGGTTTATAATCTATCCCTTAACGGCCGATTTAAAGTTACGTGATTCATTCCCCAATGTTATCAAGTAGGCATGCGTATGTGATGTATTGGGGGGATGAAAAGGAATAAATAAAACCTTCACAAACACTGTCAATATCCTTTTATTGCACTCCAAAATCTTCGGAATAATGTTATGATAGCAGAGCACAGAGAAGACCTTACTTTGGAAAGACGTATATATACGTCAGGGGCAATTAACGCTTTGCTGAACGAGACGTTTATGTACACCGGTGGCACTTAAGGGGTTAAATTCTTGCTGTAGCCTTAACGCCAAAATATATATTATCATTGTATGGAAAGGGGGGCGATGAAAGTTATGATTGAATATTGGGTTGCAAATATTAAATGTTTGTGAAGGTCTAATATACATGATACTTAAGGTATCCGACTACGTTCAGAACCGTGATTTTGAAAAAGCGTATAAAAGGATAATATTTATGATATTTAGGGTCACTTAGATTATGTATATAAAATGTATATCAAATTGTTTTAAGAATATTATTACAAAAAAATTATTTAAGTACAATATTTTGACAAAAAATTAACATAGAATGATCAATTTTCAAAATATTCTCCTTTTGTGAAAAAGGCTTTTATTGTAATAATATTTTGCTTGTATATAGCTCAGACCTCTGTACAGAGGCTGAACTAGAATTTTTGAAATATATAACTTAGAAGTGGGTTTATCCATGTTTTACGACAACAGAGGGGAGAAATTTTAAGAAAAAAACGCTGATAAATATTATTTCAATTGGTTGTAACGCTGAAAATAATGTGATTTTAAAAAAAAAAAAAAACAGTTCAGACTCTCTGGAAAAGTCTTTACTTTATATAAGCACACACACACAAAATATTATTATTTTAGAAGCATTTTTTATAAAAGGAGAACATTTTGAAAAAGGTTATTCTAAGTTAATTTTTTGCCAAAATATTGTATTTAAATAATTTTTTTTTTGTTAACACAATTTTATACATGTATTCTAATCTAAGTGACACTAAATATCATGAAAATTATCCATTGATATGTTTTTTTAAAATCACGGTTCCGAACGTAATCAAAAAGTCACCTTAAACGTGCAAGATTCGTATACGTGCATATCTGTAAACGCATATGTGTCTGCGCATCTCTACGCGCCGAATATTTTGCATAACGCGTGTGTAATTATAAACTTTTAAACAAATTGATTTTTTTTTTCATGTATATTTTCGGTTACTATGAATGGAATGTGCCCTAAGATTGTTCTGCAAGTATTGTTAATTGTAATGTACACTAACATTTCTTTTTATCTTCAATTACTAATAAAATAGCTACAATGCTTTAAAATTGGTACAATATGTTTTAAAGCAAACAAAAAAAAAGACAGTGATTAATTAAGGTTTGCATTCTGGTCATTAAAAAAGTAATAATTCTGCTATTTTATATGATTTTGAACTAATAACCTTACGAATTCCAAAATTTCAAAGTTTTGCAATAAATAGAATCCACTTTGATTAATTGGTTCTATAGACGTGTCTCTTTTAATTTGAATATTTATTGCATCAACGTGAAAAAAAGTTGGAAAAAAAAAAAAACTAAACCATTGAAAGTATTACATTTGTTTTAATAACAAAGTTTAACACTCTCCTGTTATGCTCTGGGAATGTTTTCTCCACGGTCCAAAATATCTCAAACTATGTTTTAAACTGTCAACTATTATTTATTGAAATTCAATGCATATAAGCCAGTTTGAAATGAATGTCTAATTTAACATATAATTATGTATTAGTTTCAAATTCAAATGAATAATTATTATCATTTTTATTCTGATTATATTTTGACCACAAATACATGATTATTTATGAAGCTTCCTTTTGGATAAAAATTAAAAATCCTGTGTTAAATTTATTCTCATTAATATTTTATTTTATGTTTTTTTAAGGAACGAAAAATAAATTTTTATTAAATATTAATGATTTGAACAAAACTATTTATTTCAGTTATAACTGTATGTACTTAAAACCCTTCAAAGAGAATTTTAAAAAAATAACGAAAAAGGCAGAAAGGGAAAGACAGATTCCTTACGTTTATATGGTGTAAAAAGAAGAAAAAAAAGAAATTTACAGGAAAGAAATATTACTAGCTGGTAATTTTATAATATGAAATTATTTATTTAGAATATAAGAACGCAATAAGATTTTCAATCAGGTTTTTCTTCATTAAAATTTTTTAGCACCTTTGTTATGAAAAAAGCTACAATAATTAATAATCTATAATAATCAGTAATAAAAACAGATAAAAAATATAAAATATATAATGATATTGTAATACATATTTAAAAAAAGGATGAATTCTTCAACTAACTTATAAAAAAAAAATTATTTCACGTAAAATGTTACTTGTGTTTTCCCAAATGTTTCAAATACAAATTCAAAGATGGCAGCACAGACTGCAATGACATTAAAACATTTGTAATATTTTTTCATGAAATAATACACCTGCAGATGGCGCCACATGAGAAACATAAAAATAAGTAATTAATCTCCGTTTTATAATGGATCAAGATGCCCTCAAGATTTTCATTATCTTAGATTAAAAAATAAAATTAGTTGTAAATATTCGAAACTAAATTGAAAATACAACGTTTTTGTTTCATATTTTTAATTTAAATTTTATGAAGAACATCAATTTAAAATAAATCAAAAATAATTTCGTAAATTTTTTAAAAATAGAAAAATTTCCACAGGAACAGCAAAAAACGTTTTTCTTCGTTCTATATTTTTCTTTATTAATTTAGAAATTTCAGCACAATTCAATGATATCAATTTATTGATATTAACTTTAAAATACCCATTCCTTTTGCAACAATTTATACCCTAGAGACACCTTAAACCCTAGAAATTTTAGAATAAAATTAGTTACTTGGAATTTTAGGTGTGTTAAATTCATAATTAAGAAGTAATAAAAAGTAGCAAAATAAGAATATATTTTTAGAGCTGCTGTTTGTTTTGTTTTTTTTACTATTTGCCGAAAATAGTTAATTAACTAATAATAGTATGAAAGAAATTGTGAACATTTTATGTTGCATAAATATGGTTTGTATTTTTAAGTCCCTAAAAAAGGTGCTATTAGATAATAGGATATATGAAGTAGACTATAAATATTTTTTTTCAGAACTCGCATAAAAATAGAGAGTATATATATATATATATTAGCCAGTAAAGAAATGAAAGTTTTGATATTTTATATTTGATATGGTATTCCAAAGAAATACATATCTAGCACAAATTGTTGTTTCATTTGAAGAACTAATTCGAAGAGAGAAGAACAGTTTCGTAACTAATTTTTATTAATTCCGAAAAATCTGGAATACATTTCAAATATTTATAACTGTATACTTTGCAAATATTTCTGACTTATAGTAATATTAAGTTAAATAAATGCAAACCTGCTTTAGTAGTTGAGGTATTATCTTCTGTATCAGTATCCGAATTAAGTGCAGTTCCAAAAATTTTCCCTTGGCAATAATATGTATGGTGAATTTCTAGTATTCTACGACTGTTAAATGATACATCACAAATTTCACATTTAAATTGGCCGTCTGAAAAAAAANAAAAAAAAGATAATAAATACAATAAACATATATAATAATATAAATACAATATACAATAAGCATTGTGAATGTCTTAATTTTCGTTGTACATGTTTTTCACTTTAAATATATATTTACTAAAAATAACAAGATCGAATGTGCAATTTTAATGTGAATGCTTCCAAATCTTTTTCTAAATTCATTGATTCAAGAGTTTTAAATTGTGATTAATAATCAAAATCATACCGCTGTATATTACTTATTCAGCATCATGCACGGAAACTGGTAACATATTTCCCATTTGAAGTTTGCAGTATATTTTTTATTTGAACATAACTATCGTTCACGGTTTCTAAATTTAAGCAGGAGTGAAGAATAATTATCTCATGTTTAAAACCTTTGACATTTTTGATAAGTAATTTTTCAAATTTTAATCCATTAATTTCACATTTTTGCAGCATGTTCAATTATTTGAACTTATTTCACTTATTGAACTTATTTGAACATTCCAACGTTCTGTGTTGTTTTTATTGGCATTATAACATTAAATTTATTATAACATTAAATACATTATAATATTAAATATAATATAATTAATATTAAATGTATTTAATAATGTATTAATATATTAAAAATGTATTTGATGTTATAATATCATGATAACATTAAATACATATTGTAACGAGTCTATCCACGTTCTTCCTACTAATAATCCTCTTGGGGAAAAATGGGTCTTACAAAATTATTCTATTGTAAACTTTCCTCCGAAGATGTGATGATGTAAATCAAAATTTGTATATAAAGATAAAACTTTCGAGTTAGAGGGAGGGAAGTTAGACTGCTAAAGGATAGCAGTGTTTGATTAACGTGAAGCTAGGCGAGAGCATTCGTAGCTTATTTGATTAATATTAAGATTGGCGATTTGGCAAATTAATGGTTAAATTGGATTAGCTTGATTTTAATTAGAAGGTGTGTTGCCTGGACGTAAGTGATTCGATTTATTGTTAATTCTTCTTATATCTCGTCTACCTTGTTATTGCTGCTTCATATTGGTACATTTCTTAGTTTTGGTTGTTGAATTTGTGTCTTTGTTGAGAATTGTTAATAAACAAAATTTGCATTATCTATGGCTAATCTTCCTTCTGACCCTCGCACATTAATGGATGACATGGGCCGTCCATTACAATACTTCTAGTTTGTTAAATTGCTGGTTCATTGCTGGTGTACCAAAAGTTCCAATCTACAGTGGTGAGCAGTTGATTTCACACCCTCCCCCCCTTACATCAAAAGGAAAACTTTTAAACAATCATGCAAAATCTAAAGAGCGAGTTTAGTTGATGGCAATTATTTTTAAGAGGAGTCAAAAGAAAAATAGGATACCTTGATAATTAGTTTCTGCAATTCTCGTCACAACTGGACAAAACTGATATCAATATTAATGATCTACTGAAAAAATAAAGGATTTCTTTTCCCCCAAACTAATATGAAGGAAGGAAGATTCGGTCTGGGTACATTCCGTTCCGAACGCGAGTACTTTATCGACCACGCCCAAACGATCGTTAACTCATGATGTTTGGTACTAGTCTATATAGATATCACACCGCCACAGCTAAAAACTGGTACCAGTTTTATCTTCTTTCACTTTTTCTATTTTTTTTTTCCCATAAACACTAAAAGTTTCTGCACGATGAATTTATTCAGACAAAAACTTCCATGGAAAAGTTTTTCTTTAAAAAAAAAAGTTATGAAAATCAGTTATTATTCTGTGAAACGAGAGTTTTTTAGTAGAAACTAATTGGCTCCCATGTGGTCTTGTGGTTAGGATTCCTGGCTTTCACCCAGGGTTTGATTCCCGGCATGGGAAGTTGAGGTTCCATGGTGTAATGGTTAGCACTCTGGACTCTGAATCCAGCGATCCGAGTTCAAATCTCGGTGGAACCTTGCCTTTTCCAGGATCAATGGTTTTAAGTAGTATTTATTGTTTCTTTGTTTTCATGATGAAATTTCCTTATCTGGAAACAACGTTTTCGAACTAATTTAACAGCGAGGTGTTTTTAAATTTCTGTATGAAGTATTAAAAGTGTTTATATTTAAAATAATTTTATATTAATGCAGGGATATGTGTTAAACTTTTTAACATTATTTATAAATCATTTTTTTTTAAAATATGAGTTTTATCACACTATTAAAGACTTAAAAAACATAAGAAACAAAAATATTTTCACGTAATCTTCATTAAAATCAGTACAATTAGTGCTTCATGTGTGTTTATGCCCATACAGGAAATTACAACTAATATTATTCATACCTTTTGAAATATTAATTTTTTTTTAAAAATTAAATTTAAAAAATTTTAAAATTAATTTTTTTTTCAAATATATTTGATTTTCTCAGCTTGATTTAAACTAACTTTTTTTTATGAATTTTATTTTCGTATTTGGATATACATCCTATTTTAAAAAAAATCTGAGCCATGAATTTTCTAATTCAATCATTAATTGAAAGGGAATGTTGATGGACCAAAATAATCTGGAATCCACATTGAATCCTTTTTATTATGGATTTAAAAATAAAATTTCAAAACCGCAAGAAGAATTTTGAAATAAAAAAAATTGAAATGTAAAATAATTAAATGTGGAGGAACTGAAAAACAACTAAGCTCTTTAACAAGAAAATAGTCAGCAGATAACTAAAAAGTATTCAAATTTGAATAAACTTTAGTGAAGAA
>BMAV01028033.1:46796-69115 GCA_019973955.1 Trichonephila inaurata madagascariensis
TATTCAATTTAAAATATTTTTCTATAAATTTTTAGCATTTTTTCCCCTCTTCGTACCAAGTGTCAGGTCAGCTAAATCAAAAAAGATTTAAGATTGGGATTCAACCGGAAAAAGGGAAGTGACATATTCAGTTATCCTCGCATTATCCATATTATATTTCAGGAAAAGTAGTACAGCCATGTCCCATTATTGTTCTCGCTATAGGTTTGAATAAGTTGACATTTCGATGATCTAACGTAACATTTTCCATTCCAATCTATTTCTTTGCCAATAAAATAAAATAAATAAATAAAAAAATAATGAATTTTTTATACTATTATCTGTGTTCTAATATAATAGGTAAAAACCCACAAGTTTCATTGTTCCCCAAACTGTCCACGAGAAAACTTACGAGACAGCAGTAATTTACAAGGGTACTTATAAAAACACTTCAAATTTAAAACAGGTTTTTAAGTTTTATTTCTAATTTTAAAAGTTTCATTGTATTTTGAAAGTAAGCCTCTGTACAGTATTAGCATCAAGCTAAGACTCATAATCACTATAAAAAAATAATATATCCTCCTCCTTTTCCTCTCTTGCAATAAAGAATTTTTAATTTAATGATTTTTAATAATATAAGGTAGATACCAAAAACCTAAAAATTTCTATTCAATGATCCCAGAACGGGGGTGATAATTTATTAAATATATTTTTCGTTATATTTCAAATATGCAGAATACCACATTTCGTTAATTTAAATATACAGACAGAAATTTTTCTATTGTTTGTAATAAATATTTTGAGCATTTCATGTATTTATTTATATTTGTTCATACAATATAATTTTACCTGATATTTAATAAAAACATTATGCCTATCACTTATCACAACTGTTGTTAGTGGTTATTACTTCGACGTAGCCAAACATCTTTTCACAAAGAATGTTCAGTGTTCTCTTCTGGAGTTATGTTATGAATTCATTGACTACAAAAACAGTCATTTTCAGATCTTGTTCATGAGATTTTCTCATTGCAAATTAATTTCAAGATATTTATACATGTTAATGATATCATTTACTGTCAATGTGATCTGTTAACAAAAACATTACCTGGAACAGTATCGGCAACAGAACCACTATATGGAAATGCAGGTGGATAGGTACAGCCGTTGAGGTATGGCATACAGAGAGATCCGTCTGCCTCATTCTGAATTGTTTCGTTCTTTCTGATTTCAATAGGTGAAGCAGCAGAGCAATTCGGAGAAACAGGACTTGTTGGCTCATATTTAACTGAGTCGCTGGAAATGCTCCCGTTATGCCCTTTTGCCTGCAAAGTCAGTCAAATATTTAAATATTATTCATCAATTCTTGTATTCTAGAATTTTAAACTAAGTAAAGAACTAAATTAAAACTTATTCTTCGAAAGAGAAATTCTCCTGAACAATTCGTATTTCTTAGTGCAGCACTTACATAACAAAGCCAAGCAGATAATAACTACTGAATAAGTTATATTTGCACTATTCAGGTTACAGTACTTGCATTGAAAAAAATTATTTATTCCATTTTGTATGCTAAGGAACTTTATTTCCCATTCAAAAGGTTTTTATTTAAGTGATTATAAACTTTTTAATTATTGAAAACACACAAAATAGTTGAACATATCTGATGTGTCGCCATCTATTGGCCGAAATGAAAACTAACTCCCACGTGTTTTACTTTTAGAAAGTAACATTTTTTAACAATTGATTAAAAAACGTTTCTTTAGTTAAACTAAAAACTGGGGAAAAAACGGGCTAATTATTTTCCACACTTATTTTCTATTTTTTATTTGCAAAATGCTTATTTTATCTGAAGAGTTTTATGTAAAGATATTTTCTAAGGTCCCAACTAGATGGCAGCACTACTTCTTTCGGTATTATAACAATTGAGGTTGATACGACAGATTCATATCTTAGTTGCTTCCGAACAATTTTTTTTTTTAATTTCTCTTCTTTTTAACATTTTTTTTTTAAAATCAGCGACAAGTTAAAGGTAATATTTTTGGTGCATCAGAGATGGATTATTTCCTTTATTCACAGTAAGTCCAGATAGTTTTTTTAAATGCAGAAGAAAAAATTATTTTCAGTTTATAAAATGTATCATTTTTTTTAACAAAATAAATGTAAACAATTTTATTCAAAATTAGAGAATCAAAATGTTTAGTAAATATAATGAGAGAATGCTAAGAAAAAATATATGAATTAAAATATGAATATACATGCATAAAAATATATATTTTCACCATAAAAATATTGTAATTAGCATATTTTATATTATTTCTTCAAAATTTATATATTCATCCAGCAATAGCTGAAGCCCATGAATTTCAGAGTCATACTTTCTACTCGATAATTAACAAAGTTATAAATGAAGTTATAACTTTCCTTTAATATTTTTAAATTTGTCATTATTCATTTCGAACATTTTATAATAAATAAAAATATATTCAACAAAAACTAACCACTTAGAAATATTTATATATGTACAAATAATTCCAAAGTAAAATAGGTCTAAAATATTTAACCAAACGACATAAAGCATGAATTGAAATAAAATAAAATTATTTTAAAACTTTTTAATCAGATGTATTATTTGAAATCCAGCGTAATAAAATGAAATATAATTGAAGAGTTCTAATCCTCATTAATGCAAAAAAGGGGAACATTTATTCTTAAAGATTGCTTTCGTTTTATTTCAGAATTGTTTTATTGTTTAAACATACTCTTATAACTTTCTGATGAATTTGAAAAAATTTTAATGAAACTTGTTAAAAGAAAAGGATTTAAAATTGATTACAAAATTAAGAATTCAAGTGAGATAAAATTAAATTCTAAGAATTAAAAACTAACTTATTTTTTTGTTCTCTTCTATAAAGTAAAAATGAGAACTAGTGCAAAGGCACATTAAAACAGAAAAAAATAAGTAAAAATCCCACTTATTTACTGTTCCTCTAATATAAGCATAAGTTAAAATAAGGGGAGAGGGTAAAGTGTCTCTAACATTAAATGAGTCAAAAATAAGATTATGTTATTTTGAAGTTTACATTAAGGTGTAAAAAAATTACTTTATTTACAAAATTCAATCGGTATCTAAAACTATGCATCATAATTTTTTCTAAAAAATTATATAAGTGATCAATGCATAATATAAATTCATACTGTTCATTATAGCATACTTTTAGGAAATGTTCCCTTTTTACAGCAATAATTGTATAGGAAAAATACTACAAATCAGTTTTCTGGAAAACTTCTAGGTAACATTTGTTAAAATCTTCAGAGGAAGAATTAATGTGGTACTTGTAAAAACAAAAACATATTACACCTTTATTGAATTATATATAAGTGGCAGGATCAGCTTTTATAAAGGCACTAATGTATAACTTTCAACGAAATATCATAAGAAAGTATTCATTTGACGTCAGTGGCGCACACAGGAATTTTTAAAAGTAGAGAGGGAGGGGGGAGGAGGCGGTTGAGGGTCGAAAGTCTACCATTCTCATATCATACCCTTATATGCCGCCCAACTAATTCTTCTGATTTTGTGGATTGTCGGAAACAAAAACAGTAACAAATTAATTACTGATTAAACAATTATCATTAATTAACAAAATAAATTATTAATAACAAATACTTCATTAAATTTTACGTACTATATACATAGAACTGGTGGGGCGGGGGAATAAGAGTGATGGGGGGAATCCTAACCTGTGGAACCCCTGTTGTGTGCGAGGCTGTTGTTAAAAAAAGAACCCGATCTCGAAACACTTTTGGGGTAGAGAAGGGATTGAAATTTAAAATTATATCCTGACTTTCCTACCCACTATCTTAAGAAATAAGCAAGGAACAGAAAAATGGTTATAAAATAAAAACAACTTAAGCGATGGAAATTTCACAGGTTGTTTATGGCGGTTCCGCAACCGGCTGATGATCGAACGGTTGACATTTAAGGCTCGGGCAATGTACGACGAATCCATCCAATTTTGCAGTAGTTACATTTTCTTTTAAATGCCGTCAACGATTCGTTTATAGAAAGTTGGGGCAAAGAAATGATCACCAAAAGAACATTACATCTACCGCAACGAAAAAAAATAGTAATGGCTGAAATGAAATTTTTTCTATCTATCGCATTAACAGAACCCTGTGCTTTGTAATACAACTATTTTACTGCGGAATTACTTTCACTACAACAAGGTAAATATGCAAATTTTGTTGCTGTAATAATTTTGCTATGTTAACTTAACTGTTTGCTACATATTTTTTGAGACAGATTGAAGCATGAAAACAATAGTTAAACAACTCATAGAAAGGGGTGAGGTAAAAGTTCGTTTTCATTCTCCTTTTCTTATGAAAAATTCATAAAAAAGGTAGAAATGATGATAAAGAAGTGCATTTTGAAAGAAAGAGATCAGAAGGAAGTCGGCTATATTTTAGCAGCAAAAAACGATTTTTTTTCTTGCCCTCATTAAATCAAAGATGAGTGTTATCTATAATAAGCTTCATGCTTCTTACTATGCCCATCCAATAAAACGATTACTATTGACTACTTTTGGTAAGAACAGTCATTGTTCAAGTTTGGAAGACCGCATGGCCGCCTTAGTTGCGTCGACAATGCTCTTGAAGTATCTTGAACAATTGTTATTGCAAGAATAAATTAATAGAGCGTACTTTTGTCCTATATATTGTGTTCCGAATTGCCAGTGCCTTTACTGGAGATATTTTTTTAACTAAAAATGTTTTTTTGCCTTTTAAAAAATCTGACTTTCTTGTGATTAACTACTTGCAAACCACACTCCTTTATCATTATTTCTTTTTATATGAATTTGTAAACTTTGAAAGAACTGTTAGCTCACCTGATACTTTTAAAATGTATATGACAGTTATGCTGCCCTTAGATAATGCAGCAATACTGCTCATACATGATATTAATACTACTCATAGTAGTAATACTATTCATATACTATTATTCATATCCAGCAGCACACACAGAAGTTTTCCAAGGGGGGGTCCAGGGTCGAAAGTCCACCATTCTTGTATCATATGCTCCTTTTGATTTTGTCGATTTTGGGGAACAAAAAACAGTACAAAAATAAAATAATTAGTATTAATTAATAAAATTAATCATTAAAAACAAATATTTAATTAAATTTTACGTATTATATACTTCAAATTATAATCAATCGGGAAAAAAATCAAGAGCTTTGGGATGGGGGGTCCGGACCCCTAGGACACCCCCCTTGTGTGCGCCACTGTTCATATCTGTTTTGAAACATTTAGTTTTTCATGTAAAATGTATGTTATATTTCATTGCCTTTATTCTAAAGAGGATAACTGATTTTTAATTTTATATGTTAAAGGGAACCGATAAAAAAAGACTACGCATTTTTTTAGGTGCATTTATGTTAATATAAAGATAATTCTGCATTTGAGAAAAGGGTTCCGAGTTCCGTTAACCTGTTCTTTAATATTAAGTGAATACAGTTTTGATCAACAAAAGCATAACCGTTCTGTTTTGATTACATTTTCTTCAAAGCAGTGCTGATTCCTCCTTCNAATATCAGCAACCGATTCAACACTGCTTCTGCCTCCTTCCCTAAAGGCATCGTCTTCCTGTGGATGTTGATCACTCTCGCCCTCGTCTCTGGAGGAGAATCGGTGGATTTTGTTCTTGTGCAGCAAATGCTTGGAATGTGTGCGTGGTTCGAAAGGAAAGTAGGGAGGGGTGGGGCTGTCCGTCCATCGGTGGTTCACAAGGATCTCAGTGTCAGGATCGATGTCGATGATGATTGAACACCAAACTGAAGATTCTGGAAAAAAATAACAACATATGTGATAATTTATGTTCAGTGTTTAGCTATATTCATATGGTTTACACAGATAATATTTTGATACTAGCCTCTATAGCGCGGCGTTGCGCAGGCTTTTACGAATAATTTTTTTTTCCTCTTTTCCTCCACGGAAATTTTCCCTTGATTACTCAAAGTCAGCACTTTCTAGTGTATGCTATATTTATCATTAAAATTCAATTTTTCGAAATTTCTTCGACTTCTCTCTCTTACCCGTCAGACAGATTTCTTTATCCTATGTTCTATTTTTAGATTGATAAGGGAGGCAATATTTTCTTTACCGCGACGAAAAATGTTTTCATGTTACAAGTATGTACATAAGCGCATTTAAGATGGAAAGAGAATCCGAATATCTTAACATTTTGGTTGCTCCTTCGGAACCATGATTTTACAACAGCGTATAAATGGATAATATTTACGATATTTAGTGTCACTTAGATTAGAATACATGTATAAAATTGTTATAAGAATAATATTACAATAAAAAATTACTTAAGTACAATATTTTGACAAAAAATTAACTTAGAATAATATTTTTTTCAAAATATTCTCTTTTTGTGAAAAATGCTTCTATTTTAATATTTTGCCTGTATATAGCTCAGACCTCTGTACAGAGGCTCAACTAGAAATTTTGAAATATATATCTTAGAAGTGGGTTTTTCCATATTTTACGACAAAAAAGAGGAGCAATTTTAAGAAAAGAACGCCAATAATTATTTAAATTGGTGGTAACTCTGAAAATAATGTGAATTTTTCAAAATAGAAGCATTTTTCACAAAAGGAGAACATTTGGAAAAAAAATTATTCTAAGTTAATTTTTTGCCGAAATATTATATTTAAAAATATTTTTTTTGTCAAAATGTCCTTAAAACAATTTTATACATGTATTCTAATCTAAGTGACACTAAATATCATGAAAATTATCCATTTATGCGCTTTTTTAAAATCACGGTTCCGAACGTAGTCGGATACCTTAAAAGACTATTGTTTTTATTAATAGTTCGACAAGTAAATATTTCTACGTTACTCCCACTCACCATGCTTAGAGAAAAAAATTTCATATGCCCTGGAAAAGCAAATTAACTTTATTTTTCAAAGATTTCGTATTAATTTTATTGTATGTCAAACAATATAAATAAATCCATATCAATAATTCTTCATTAAATTACTTATTCTATACTGAATTGCAAAAAAATTAAATAAATCTAACAAAGTTTGTGGAATTATTTCCTTTTCCTGGAAATGTTTTATTCCCACTTTAAAAATGAATCTTACAAACTATATGTCTTAAGGTTTCACCAAAGAGTATTAATTATTTTTCTATAAGACAGTTATTAGGAAATGCAGTGTGGTACTTAGTTGGTTTAGTAGAGAACTCGTTATTGATATATAACTGGATTGCATTCCGCACTTCTAAAAACTGTCGAATAGCAATATCAATTTATTACATGATGTGGCTCAAAGCTACAATGTTCGGTGCAAACAACCTTTCGTGTTGATTCTACTCCAACGTAATGATCAATAAGCTAATCCATTAAATTGGCAAAAATAAGTTCGACGTTATTCATACAAGTTCTTTAAATGCAAAATACACTTTTAAAAACAACAATTTAAGTCAGTTCTAAAATTTAAAACACATACTTTTCTACATTTAATATTTTTTCCCTTCTTTTTAGGGAACTCCAAGTAATCGTACGGCCTTAATACAACGGTTACGGCCTTAATTACGGCTCAAAATGCAACCTTAATATATTAAAAAAGTTGTTATCCACACTTGGAAACATATGCTTATGAGATCAACTTGCTAATCAATCAGCTTATTTCAAAGCTGCCCATACAGTATAGTGGTTAGCGACGCTGAACAAAACCATAGGGCCTGGGTTCAACTCTTTTAGAAATCATAGATGTTTGTACATGCATAGTGCTTTGTGGCATTGGGGAACTCTTAAATAATCTTTGGGCTGCAAGCCCTCTCGTCAGATTGGTGAAAGGGGAAGATAGGGGGGAGGCCCCTGACCACCCGCAGAGTGTGTTCTCTCTCAAAACTGAGGGGAACTAGGCCATATTGTACTGTCACCTGATTGGTGCTCAAAGCTATCGCTAATGACAGCCGTAGGTGCGATAAATTTCGTGGGTCTTGATCTGGCAGCGTCAGACAGGAGGCATTAGTAACAACAACAAATTGAAGATTAATTTGTGCTTTAGAATAATTTTATTCGGGTTGTTTACATTTTCTGTAAGCTGTTTTCTTTTTGTTTTTTAGTTCGTATAACAGAAATGTAGACATTTTTCTGTAGTGAAGTTCGTTTTTCTATATCTTTGTCATATCTCATTGGAATAATTTCAGATAAAACTCATGAAACAACGATGTATAAAAAACAAATCTGAGTATAAATATTAATTTAATGAAACAGCAGAAAACAATCATAGAGGAAATCCAGTTTAAATTAATTAACTTAGAATTAGAACTTCAAAATGTCGAGACATTATTTCATTTCGGCATATCGTCAGTTCCGCTTTGACTTCGTGTTCTTTCGTGAAACTTTAAGAAAAATAAATATATTTTAAGACCCTATTTGACGAATTGAAAAAAAAACTGCTTTATGCTAAAATTTTGCAGATAAAGGATTAAATATATATAATATCCAAAATTATAGGCAAGACAAATTTAGTTTAAGGGATATATTGTAGAGTCCAATTTAGAATCTCCTAATTAATAAGGGACAATTTCACACTTCATTCGGGTTTTATTCACTCTCAAAATATTTTAACACTACAAATATATATAAGCGCAAAATTAAATAAAAATTGCATTAAGGAAAGGAGTTTCAGAAACCTGAAATTTTAAGACGTTGTATTCTATGTATACCGATTAGTACTCTAAAGATAATAGATAAATATGTGTAAAAGAGTTATACAAAATGATAAAACAGATAAACTATAAGAAAATAGCAGTCTATTCCTTAAACTAGTTTATTAGGAAAATTGGTTTAGGGATAAACCGTATGTGAAAGGTACGTTCATTTTTTAACTAGTTAACTGTGGCGCTCCAATTTGAGAGAGCACAATTATGAGTGTCACGGAAATCAAGCGTTGACGCAGTGGGGTAATGTACTCCCCTGCAACCCCCGCATTGCGGGTAAGGGGGCAGGATTCTAGGAGGGCCCAAAGCCTGACCAATGTCAAGTACGTAATTAACTAAATTATATTGTTATTGTTACTTATATATCGACAGTAACATCAGATCAAGGTCTACGAAATTCATCTTGGCAAGGGGCTGGTTGGACGCCTGTCGTTAGTCACAGCTTTGAGCACCACACAGACAACAGTACAATTTGGCTCGATTCCACTCCAATTTTGAGAGAACATCCTGGGGTGGTCATAGACCTCCCACTTCTCTTCCCTTTCCACCAACCTCACGAGAAGACTGGTGGCTTGGCAGCTATTTAGAGTACATCCATGCCGCAAAGGCACTATGCATTTATAAACTACCATACCTTCTCTAGCATTCGAACTCAGACCTTACGGCACAGCAGTCAGTGTCACTAACCACTATACCACACTTGCGGTAACTAGTTCATAAAATATTAAAGGCAAAGGACTGTGTCGGGGAGTGGGGCTTGATATTCTTCGTTACACCAATGTGACGAAAAGTATCCATGTCAATCGCAGAGTAAGTTAAGCTGTTAAAATGTTGAAACAAAAAGATGAGTCTCTTTTATAAAATTGCCAATCTCATAAACTCAGGTCGCGGGTTCTTGAGGACGAAGATCCTTCCAACCTCTAAGTTTTTATGGATAGGTATAAACTTTAGTGACTTTCGGAATTCCCAAACTTAGAGACCTAAATATATACACTGATTTACTTCCTCTTTATTGACAAAGTATTTTCCACCAGTTTTGACTCTAATAAAGTTCTGGAGTAGGTGGTATAGGGTGTTCAAGGTCTTTTTTACCAGGCCAACAGCTATCTATGGGCTCAGAACCTAGTCGACGTAACGCATTGTCCCATGACTGACCACACCTGAAGAAACCCTATTATAAATAAACTTTTCTACTTTTGCCATTTCCTCTTTTAGGCTAAAATCTAAAACACATTATTATCTTACATAAATAAGTTTGTTATGCGAACCTATACGCTGTTTAAGTTGGTGCATGACGGGGAAGCATGAGTTCATCTTAAATTTTTGGTATTTTTTAATTTATTTATTTTACTCCAGCCTGGCATTAAAATATTCTAAACTAAACTCAGTGGAGCAACGGCCTATGAGGGTCAAAATCTACTGTGTTCATCTCAGTTTTTATGACCTTAAGCACGAAAGTGCATGACCAAATGTTCCGGTCAGGTGATCAATCCGATGCGAAAACCCTCAAAACATTCTAAACATCTTAAAATTTGAGAATATGTTTAGTTTTTCTTAAAAATTACAATTTAAATAGCCAATGGTCCCTATTTTTATGCATGACGTGTATACTCGTCAATACACAAAATCCTGCAACTTCTCTATGATGAATATATTCGTCAATCACAGTTAACTGGTTAAGAAATCGCGTACAATTAACTAAAACATGTTTTGCGTTATTGTTTGGTTAGATATCGTAGCTAATCGAAAAATAAATCATCACGAATTTTACGGTACTCTTCTATTAAACTTTAACACTGATTTTAGGTGTTTGATATATTCATATAAGTATAAAAGACCTTTATTTATAAAAACACGACTTCCAGAAAAATATAAATTCTACGCAAAAATTTGAATTGATGAATAGATTGTGTGTTATATAACACGGTTCCATTAAAATAACCAACAAAGCAACTAAATGGAGTATGAATTTTTAAATTGTTCCACAAAAACCAGATCGTTCTGCGTATTTAAAAGCAATATTTTAAGGGAGGGGGGATGCATTTATTTACATTTAAATTGTATCTTAAGTTTTTAATTTTATCATCAATTAAGGTATCCGACTACGTTCGGAACCGTGATTTAAAAAAAACCCCGCATAAATGGATAATTTTTATGATATTTAATGTCACTTAGATTAGAATACAGGTATAAAATTGTTTTAAGGACATTTTGACAAAAAAAAAAATTAAATACAATATTTTGGCAAAAAATTAACTTAGAATAACCTTTTTTCAAAATGTTCTCCTTTTATAAAAATTGCTTCTAAAATAATAATATTTTTCTTATATAAAGTAAAGACTTCTCCAGACAGTCTGAACTATTTTTTTTTTAAATTCTCATTATTTTCAGAGATACAACCAATTGAAATAATTATCGGCGTTTTTTTCTTAAAATTTCTCCCCTCTGTTTTCGTAAAACATGGATAAAACCCACTTCTAAGTTATATATTTCAAAAATTCTAGTTGAGCCTCTGTACATAGGTCTGAGCTATATACAGACAAAATATTATTATAGTAGAAGCATTTTTCACAAAAGGAAAATATTTTGGTCATTCTATGCTCATTTTTTGTCAAAATATTGTACTTAAATAATTTTTTATTGTAATACTATTCTTAAATTAATTTTATATACATTTTTGAATCTAAGTGACACTAAATATCATAAATGTTATCCATTTATACGCTTTTGTAAAATTATGGTTCCGAACGTAGTCGAATACCTTAAAGGCAACACGAACGGTATAAGCTTCATTATTGGTACGGAATACCTTTTTACAAATGATACATATGTTTATTTCCTTTTGATGATAAAATAATATGTTTTATCATTACACATCATACTGAAGATATTCTGTTTACATTTATATTTCTAGCAAGATCATTCTTTCCTGTTTTTATGTATGAGTACATGAATGTTAGACTCTTGTTTATTCTATATTCATGCTGCAGTCTGTTTCCTGTTTATATATTAATCTGACACGCCTATTTAAAGGACTCTCAGCCAAAGAAAACGGAGGAGTGAAAATTTAATTTAAGTAAGTAAACCACATATTTGTTCAATTGTACAAATTTAACTGTAATTTGTAAAATTTTTTTTAATAATCATTAGAATTATATACGCAACATCAAAAAGATAATACTTCATTCTTTGTTCCCCAATGCCAGAAAAAATGACTTTAAATTTCTGCAATCAATCATTAATTCATTAATAAAATTAATTTTCTGAACGTTCTGCTACAAATCATTAATAATGATGTAATGCCGTCCACTTCATTCTTCGACTGTATGGACATCTTTCAATGACCTTAACTCTTTTCTTACATTATGTCACTCGAAGTATTTCCTCCACACAATAAAATAATCTGCTTATAATTTTCATAATATTTCACGACTTTCGAGTTTATAAAGCAAATGACAGTGAGTTATTTCATAGTTGTAACAATTTTCAATTTTCTGTGGCTCTTTAAAAGCGCATAAACACGCATCAATGTTAGTGAATGTTTCCGTAGGCATCTATGGCTAGCCACTAGAACAGTGTTTCTCAACCATTAATCCACACACCGGCATCGGTCCGTGAAAAATATTTTCCGGTCCATGGACCAGGGCCAGCCTTTAAACACCATTCCACTCTTTGAAATTGAGAGTATCATCTACAATGTAGATGTGATGTGCAATGTGTATCAAAACACGGTTTGTGTTCCCCATTTTTGTATCAGTAAAGGCTATGCCATTAGCCCAAAGTGTTGTTGTTTTTAATGCAACCTGTCTGACGTAATCAGATCGAGGCCCACGAAATTCATCGCGGCAAGGGGCTAGAAGTACGCCTGTCGTTGGCCTTGGCCTTGAGCACCATACAGGTGACAGTACGAATTAGCTTGGCGAAATCCTCCAAAGGGACGATAGATAGCGACACCACCGATTTCCACCTCCACAATTTAGGCATGGAACTGAAGGGGAGGGAAATATTCTCCAGTCCTCTGCACTCGTGATTGAGCCCACAAGACGTTCGGACCCACTGATTATACTAGCATGTACTCCGTGTGTACTCGGAGGGTATTTGCGGGCCTCGGGCATGGAACCCAGGCCTTCCGGTCTGAAGTCCGATGCTCTAACCACCAGGCTACTTACGGCCCTGGCCCAACGTAATAACCTTAATGGTCTGCTTTAAAACACTAAAATAATTTACCGGTCCCTAGAGTTTATAAGCTAAATTTATGGTGGTCACATAATAAATTCAGTCACATGCTCTTCATTGAATTGAAAACTGGTATTAGTTGTTCTACTTGTAAAATTTAGGTACAATTTCCCATTTAATAATTGAGTAAAGATGTTCAAATATGAAAATTCTGTATAAAGTTTTTTCAAATTTAAAAAAAAAATTCTTATACAACATATATACTTTTACATCAAGCTCATTTTCTTTACCAATGTTAACTCTTATTGGTGACAAATTTGTATTTTTAAAAGAAAGTTTCTGCAAGAACCAAAAGCTAGCAACAGCAAAGAGCATGAACTGATTAGCTGGAAATACGTGATTGCATTTATTATATGTCTAGGACGTTACATGAATTTATGAACTGGTTGGCTGGATAGATCTCAGAATTTTGACTTCAAAAACATATTTTCAGAACATTAAGAAACTCTCAATCTTCACTCCCTCCAAGTCTGGAATCTTGAAGACGCATTTTACCGAAAGGAAATTAATTACCGGGAAAAGATCCCACTCAAAACTCACCAAGGGGAAAAGGGGGAAGAAAGGAGCTATCACAACAAATATACACTTCCCCAACAATGCATTTTAAAACTTTACCACCACAACCCCTCTTTCTTCCCACCACGCGAGAAATCAAAGTTACAAGTGCAATAGGAAATTACGCCCGTCAAAGTCGTGGAAAATTACAAATAACATCGCATTTCAGGCCCCAAATAAAAGCCAGAAAAGCAAAGGCACGACTCGCAGGCTTTTACTGATGAAGCATCCTGATAAAGTGCCACCTCCTCCACGTAATTACTCTTCCGATCAGGCTTCGGCATCGCCAGGAGCGTAGTTCCAGCTAAATGATGAAAAGAGGAAGTTGAATTCTGTGATTTATAGCAACACTAGTAATGATGATGAATTAGCCGTTGGCGCTTTTCGGATTTAAATTCTAGAATGGTTGGCGGGGCAGGGAGGGGAGGTCTCTTGTTACTAATGGCCGAGAATAGAGGATGCAAACGGACAATAGAAACAGGAAAGAGAACGCTGCTGTCCTAGGATTGTTACCGTGGGCATATTGGATGATAATGGAGGATTTTAGAGAGGGTCGGAGATCCTGAAGATTTCCGAAACTGGTTGGTTGGCTCGATTTTGGTGGAGTTATCTAATTCGTTCGAAATAATCACGGCCCAGAGAAAGAGAGATACAAATTACCTAGGTGGTTCGATAGTTAGATTTCAGTTTAAGTGAGCAGAATCTCTAGTGGTACTTACTTGTCTGATATATCTAGTCGTCTGTCTTCAAGAATACAATGAACCAACCAAGGAGAAGAAAAATTGTTTGACTTAGTAACAAAGGATTTTCCAAGTAGATGATATTTCTTTTTTAAAAATCCCGTAGATCATAGGAGTACCGTAGATTTCTCTAAGCTGATTCCGGTTGATGGTTCACTTACAGCGACGAGAGGAAGAAGATATGTTTCTTATCTTACACACATTTTTTTTATTCTATTGATAAGGAAACTGCTTGAATATTTTCATCATTTGCAATCCATGTGTCATAATACTCATTTGTTATATTCAGGAGGATTTTTCTAGTTTTTCGAATTATCATCTCTTATGTTAAATGTAATCCTTCAATCACATCACAGTTTTAATTTTTGAGTTTAATTTATACAATTAATTTCTTTGAAGTTAAATTTCAGTTATACTCAGGGAACATATTACTGCGATAAAAAAATGAAATCGTAAATATTGATAATAATCAAAAGAAAGGCATATTACTATTACACACAGCTAACTTAAGGTATCCGACTACGTTCGGAACCGTGATTTTGGAAAAACGTGTAAATGGATAATATTTATGATATTTAGTGTCACTTAGATTAGAACACATGTATAAAAAGGTTTTAAGGACATTATGACAAAAAAAATTATTTAAGTACAATATTTTGACGAAAAATGAACATAGAATAACATTTTTCCAAATATTCTCCTTTTGTAGAAAACTCTTCTATTGTATTAATATTTTGCCTGTATTCTGCACAGACCTCTGTACAGAGGCTCAACTAGAATTTTCGAAACGCATAACTTGGAAGTCGGTTTATCCATGTTTTATGAAATCAGAAGGGACAAATTTTAAGAAAATACGCCAATAATTATTTCAAATCGTTGTAACTATGACAATAATCTGAATTTTTCAAAAATCATAGTTGAGCCTCTGTACAGAGGTCTGAGCTATATACAGGCAAAATATTAATACAATAGAAGCATTTTTTACAAAAGGAGAACATTTGGAATAAAGGTTATTCTAAGTTAATTTTTTGGCAAAATATTGTATTTAAATAAATTTCTTTTATCATAATGTCCTTAAAACAATTTTATACATGTATTCTAATCTAAGAGACACTAAATATCATGAAAATTATACATTTATGCAATTTTGTAAAATCATGGTTCCGAACGTAGTCGGATACCTTAACATAAATTAACTGAGAGTTATTAAGCAATTAATAACCACACACAGTGAATATTACTTATTTTTATTAAATAGCATCTATAATAAGTTGCTGTCTGAAGTAAATATTTCAAGATCATTCTCATTTTATTTCGAAACCCTATTCATAGTATATTATATGAATTTAAAGAAAATAAGAAAAATAGTAGGAAGTTCTTTTTTATTGCAGTTAAAGTGTGATAAACATCCTCAAGTATTTCTTTCACACGAGTCAACATGTATCTCACATAAAAAAGTAGTAGACAGTCGGGTGCTACTTTTGAATAGAAATCGCCTGAGTCACTTCACAAGTAGTCAATTGATTCTCTCTGTTGAGCCAATTCCTCAAGCATACGAAAACTACGCTGTCCTCCCCCATTAGTTGTCACAACTAATAGGATATTGTGGAAACTACGCTTTTCATATGCGGTTACATGTGTATTGAAAATAGAGAAAGCTTTTCATTACTTCTTCGGACTGGATTATTATACTGATAAGTGCAGCACTACCTTTTCAATCAACTTCGCGCCCGCGTGGGGAAAGAATTCTCTTCCCTCTTCATACTAGTGGTGTGGCAACAAAAAACAAGTTGATTGACACAAAATTGACTTGTGTGAAGCCGTATTTAATGAGGTTAACTTATGTGAGTAAAGAAAGAAAACTTTCTGAAACTGTTTAATATGAAATTTTTTCAGGGTTATAAGAGCGCAGAGAATAATTACAGGTTCTTGAAACATCTTTTTAAAAAGCATGGACATACTCTATTTTTAAATGCAACATTCTTATTAATATAGAATCAGAATCGCAATAATAGAAAACTTACCGTTATGATAAATGGCTGCGTTGCATTCATTATTCGAAGAAGCAGGTCTGAGGAGCTTCAACCATCCTCCAGAATCGTCCGTCACTGAGAATAGTACGTTTTCGCCATCCTGGCCTTTAGTCTGAGAATTAAAAGAATAATAATTTACTGAAAATTGATCATGTTGGCTTCAAAATCTAAACTATATAAAGTTGACATATTAATAGGAATCAGACGCAGTTAAAATTCAAAATTGAATAGAGACGAATATGAAAAGTGTGAAGAAAGTCCTTCAACTTTTTTTTAAAAAAACATGTATAACGGTGAATGAAAAAACAGAATTTGTTCATATTTCTGTAACATACACACTCACAAATTCTAATGTAATAGTTTTCTTATCAATAATTTAAAATTTGGCGAATTGAAAATCTGAAACTGAATACAATATTTGCTTTCAATCGTATGTCAGAATGAGTTAAATAATCCATGATTTTAAATATATCATTGCATTTTAAGTTAAACATTAATTACATAAGTTTGTCAGTGATAAAACTACAGCAAAACCGTGGCACACTAATGTATGATTATAGCATGTCTTTTTCACAAATTCAAATTTTTAGAGGACTAAAAAGGTTTGTTTTCATTTATTACAACACACAATAGGCAATAAAGTACCAGTAATACTTTTTCTGACAATATTTTCCATAAAGCAGGCAGTTACGCAATCTAGTTGCTTTTGCATGCTTCTAGGTACTCCTGGTATAACTCAAAATAATTAATCATATCTCTATATAATGCATAAGTACTTTCAGGAATTTCAAGGCTTTTTTTTTCATTTAAATCATAAAAAAAAACTTTTTATATGAATATTGTGTTTTAATCTTTCAAATTTTTAAAAGTAAGTAAAACCAGTTATGTTTATAATTAATCTTCTTTCAAAGACCATAAAAAGCTGTAACTTGAGTTGAAAACTTGAAAAAACATACACACAAATACTTTATTATTACAATCTTGGCATAGTAGCATACTTATGTTATCGCACATGCAAGCAGACTGTGCGTTTTTATTTATAATAAAACCCGACTAACATAGTTTTAATTTTCTCATTATTATTATTATGCCAGATAGGAAATCCAAAAGATTTTCAGACTGTTCAAAGCATCTACTTCATTTGTAATATTGTTACATAATTTTATAGACTTCTTTTTTTTATATGGAGCTGCTAATTGGTAATTAACATTGCAGACCTAGTACATTTCCTGGGAGCTGGTATGACTTCTTTTTGTGTGGCACCATATTGGTGGATACCAATTATCACAATGTAATTTGATGCCTAGATTCCTCCCCCCAGAGGAAGGCACCTAAGCAGTTACCATATGAAATTGCACTAGGAATTTAATTTTTACGAGAGCACCCAAGCCAAGCAGGCATTCAAGGATCTTTAACATGCCGGGTAATCATACTATATGGGTGCTGTCGATTTTTTGCATCATAAAAATTTCCCGACTTGGGCCGAGGTCGAACCCAATACTTGGGAGTACAAGGCCAATGTTAAACCAAATACGCCACCCAGCCGATTAATTTGTTAGAAGAATCAATTATAAAAAAGAATTTTTAGTATATATTGTAATAAATTTGAATAATAAAGAAAATAATTTTGTTTTCTATATTTTTACAAATTATAGGAGCCATATTTTATATAAATAAATCAAATAACGTATTTACTCGAATCTAAGCCGCACTATTTTCCCAGTGTTAAGGTTACTGAAAATCGAGTGCAGCTTAGAATCGAAGGCAAAGCATTTGTTGGATAGGTTAAGTTGAGTTTCCTTCCCTTCCAAAAGGAAAAATGTAACCGTTCACTCTATCCACATGCATTGATGACTTATCACATTCCACAGTTTATCTCCTGTAATTCAGTCAATCCTAAACATCGTTGTCTACTCGTATTTAAGAATTTTTTTTTATATACGCTTTCTTTTAATCACCTAAACATCAAATATATCGGAAATAGCATCAAAACGAGTTCACTATGATGCAAGTATGAAAAGGAAGGCAGTTTTATATGCTGGGGGAAAAAAACGAAAACAGAGCAGCGGGCACTAAAAATTTGACAGGGATGGAACAAATTTACGTCGATGGCGTAAGCAAAATGATACAATTTTTGCTTGCAAATGTTCAACAGACTTTAATAATTATTTTGCATTCTTCTATAACACATTCTTTTTTTAAAAAAATGTAGCGTAACAAATGCATTGGTTGGCACAAAAGACGACATCGTGTGGGACAAGAGCGACTCCGGCACCAATTCCGAAGTCGGTGTGCCAATGGGATTGAAGAATCATTTTCGAAGCATATGATACGGACAGTTAGAGTAAGTATAGGTTCATTCATGTATTTGAAGGTTTTTAAAAATGGTAAAATAAATAAATTATTAACTCCTTATTATTTCTCATTAATTTTTTTTTCTAATTTCTGAAGTATCGTATGTCGATAAACCTTTTGTACAATTTTTTTTAAAAATTTTTTTCTCAAAAATCTTGTAGAGAATTGGGGGTGCTGCTTAGATTCGGGTAAATACAGAATTTTGTAAAATCGATTATACAGTGTTTTTTAAGATATCAGTGTAATTTAAAATTATTGAATTGAAGCAAATAAAAAAACTCCCATATTCGTATTCAATAATATTGTCTTTTTTTCTTTGTTGGGTTATTTCTTCCACAGGAAAACGAATGAAAAACCAAAATCAAATAACCAAATTATCGTATAGTATTTGTTATTGAAACGAACAACCTCCCAGACATCCAACCGAATGTATCTGGGCAATTTAGAATAATCAACAAAATTGTATGAATCATATAGCATAACATGAGTCATAATCTTGTTCATATAACGTTTAGCAAATCAAACTGGTTTATGAGTGCTAAATCTAAGCAAACTAAAGTTGGTGTATTTGTATTTAATGAGTTGTCTTTGATCTCATTCACTGATATTGATATTTTTCACTGAAAGGAAAAAAGAATTAACAATCAAATGAGAAAGAAAAATTATCACTAGCAGCATTAATCAAAATGAACATGCCTTACGATATCTTATATAAGTGAATCTAAGCAGTTTAGAATCAAATATACGATTAGAATGAATCAAATTAACGATTACGGAATATCTGTCGAATCAATCTTGCTTATAGTTGTTGAATAAAATCAAATACAATGATATATTTACAATTAATGGGTTTATTTGGTACTTATGTATTACACTATCAATCAATTTTATCAAATGGAAAGACGTCGCCAATTCAAAAAATGTAGCCAAAAATTTCATCTAATCGTTCGTCGTTCTTCCAAATCTAACATCGTTATTACTGTTTTCGAAATTTTACTTTTGACGGTTTCAAGAAATCCTATTTTATTTCTGGATTTCTTGGAGATTTTTGGTTTTATTGAGATGGTATAGATGAGCTAAGCCATCTAGGATAAAAAAAACCATAGCAACAACACTATTTTCGAAAAATAACAGGAATGGTTTTTCGCTATTGGCTTCAAATTAAGGCATTTGGCGAGCTTTTGATTTAACAAAATAAGTCGACAGTATAATTCGTAAATACCGTCCCCCCCTTTTCCTCAGATTTGACCCTAGTTTTTAAAAATTCTTAATTTTTCTCTTAAAAAAAGAATCAACAATCAAGTTGTCTTTTTTTTTAATTACTATCTATGGCATTATGTGAATAAATCTAAAATAGAAAAATAGGGAGAAATGCTATTGGTGACCAAATTACGTAACATTTAAGTACTCTATCTGATTTATTATTGTTGAATAAAATCCAATAAAACTTCACAAAACTACTATATTTATATCTGATTAGATGTCCTTGATCCGGACGATATTTATCAATATCTTTCTCTGGAGAAGGAGGAAAAAAATTAAAAACCGAATGCGACAAATTATCATAGGGCAACATTCATCAAAGCGAACATTTACCACGACATTTATCTGAACAAATCTATTCAATTTAGAATTGCTAATGCTAGGCGATTTTTTTTTTTCAAAAAAAAAAATCCCCTTTTGAAAACAGGGTCAGATATTTCGAGTTTTATCTCACGATATATCGATTTATTACCACTTAGACTTACTTATCTTTTTTTTTAAAAGGACGTATGTGTCTCGAATTTTTCCCTTTCTTTTTTTTTCCCCTTCACAATTTTTTTCTCTCCTCATTTTATTTCCCATTCCCCGCATTTGAGTTCTGAATTACTTTTTTTTTTTTTAACTCGCAGGGAAAAGGCTTTAATGACAATTTTTTCCTTATCGCGTATTCAGATCTTACGCAAAAATACAGTAAAAAGCGAAAAATTAAAATAAAAGTGGTAGCTAAAATTGTGAGAAGACGAGATGAGAAAGAGAGTGAGCAAAAAATAAAAGACCAGTCTATATAAATGTATTACCCCGTTGATAAAATAACTCTGTAGAACGATTTAATTTTTTTACATTCTATTTTCGACTCTTATCAATTTCAGTGAGAGTAATCGTTCGCAAATATTAGAGGATAAAAGAGCATAAATAAAATTGGAGGAAAATTTTTACCGAGAAGAGAGATGAAATTGCTCTCAGGGCAAGTGAGAGGAGTGAGATAACGTAGATTTTCTGTACCACTAGTTATTACACACAGATAACGAACATTTCGTTCGGATGCGTAAGCGTTCCTAATATAAAAATAAAATTCATCAGGTACGTACTATAGTTTCCCCTCTTTCTACACCCTAGTGCCCTTGGCTGAAAAATGATTGCGATGACGATATAATAAATTAAAATTATACTCCATCCAGGTCATATTAGTAATGTTATTACGCTCTTTGCTTTTTGTTAGGATAACAGTTAGATTTAACGACATAACTAACCTTTTTTTTTTCTCTTTCTCTCTCTCGCTGTCCCTTCTTTTCCTTTATTTTTCGCCATTTTGTTTTTGTTTGATTTTCCAAAGTCGATATTTAAAGTTATCTTGATTTTGCTTTTTTTACTGGAAGAGTATGATGGATTTTTTTAAAAAAAATACTTCTGCACAGTTTTTTTAAAAAAAATAAAATTATAAATTAATGAAAATAAACTTGGTCATCAAAGCTGATGAAATAATTATTTTAAATTCGATTCCACTTTAAAGAGCATTACTTTACTTTTTAATCGAGATCAGGCTTGCTATTTTATTCGATTTTCGTTCTTAATTTTTAAAAGAAAGCAACCGTTTTTTGTTTTTTTTAAAAAATAATTTATTAATACTACATACTATACAAATAACATGAGAATGCGAATGACATTAGTGCAATATAAAATTAGCTCATGTGAATATTTTTTATGTCAATATTACGAAGGTAACAATAATATAATACATTAATATAATACATGCCGCAAATTGGCAATTGTTAAAAGCTAACTATATGTTTTTAATTAATGTTTATAACATTATTAATTGTTAAGCGTTAATTCAGCTGATATGTGTTGTCCTTATTAAGGCATACTAAGAGCAATAAAAAGTGTCATTCATTAATGTTAAGAAATAATGAATATGTGTTGCTAGCATTAGCATTCATTAATATCATAACGATATTACAACATGAATAACACATAACTGACTATAAGCATTCGTTACAATAAAATAGGTTGACTTTTGAATGTTCATATATTAAACCAACTATTCTCAAATTGTGAGGTGCGCATTCTAGGAAGACATGATAATATTACGTTGGACGCGCGAGGATGTCAAAAATAACAGATTACTTATTTAAAAAACATTATTAATTTTCTACAAGAAGCAAAACAAAATACATTCTGAGAATAAAATATAAAATACACATTATATATTTATTCCAATCTGTTCCAATTTGAAAATTAGAAAAGAACAGTAATATAATATTTATACTAATACTTGAAAGTCACTTACTTAAAAAGTAACGTATACAAAATTTAATAGTTATCTGGATAATTTGTACGTCATATAATTAAGTTCTAATTGTAGCTTTAGCATCAGAGTACATTATTATTGCGTTTCAACACATTGTTATTGTATGAG
>BMAV01028033.1:69123-94591 GCA_019973955.1 Trichonephila inaurata madagascariensis
GTTGAAAATTTTGATTGAAAATTTAGTCGCAAATATTGAAAGTTTATGAAGCACTGGGATTAAAAGTTTTAACAATGTTACAGCATGGCGCGTTCTTCAAGTAATGGCCACTTCAATATTTATAATTCAAAAGATATATCCTTTGAATAATATATTTCACCTACACAAGAAAAAAATCAGAAAGTATGAAATATTGAAGACATACATGATAAAAATTATATCAATTTAAATTTAAAATATTTAAGCATGCTTAAACATGTGCTCTTTCTTTTGTTTCTTTAAATAAATTTCATAAATATATTTATATTCATGTAGGGAATTGGATTAATACGTTTAAGAAAAACTCCCATTGAAATGCTCGACAAATGTGAATACTAGAAATGAATATTCATAGAATGAAAGAATATGTACGTAATTTTAAATAAAAATTGTGCTTTGTCTTTTAAAACTGCTAACCGAACGAAAAAAAATTTATAACTTCTTTCACTTAATATGTATTTTATTTTAAACAGCAGAAAATTGCAAAAGAAATTGTTTAAATATTTGAAAAATTAAATCCTGTGGGTCAAAAATCGTTAATATTTTAGCCATTTTTAAGCTATAATATCATGTAGGAAAATTTTTTATGATAGTAATAAATTCTAAATACCATTATTTATCTTTAGAGGATACAAATCCTAATAAAATATTCCTTTCACACAGATAATCAAAAGTATTTACTTATTCCATTACATAAATACCTCAATTCGTTTGAATACTTATACTGACTAAATATTTATTAGAAAAGAAATATAAAGGAAAGAACATCACTGCAGAAAACACAAAGGAAATGATTATTTCCATATCTCAATCAAATTCTATAAGATGCATAAATAAATTTACCATATCAGCATTAATTAATTACAGTCACAAGAGATATTCGTATCTTCTGCGACTTTATTTAATTAATAATGATGCTGAGATTGTGTGAGGAAACAAAGCATTTTTTTTATGCACATAGGTAAAGGATCTGATAAGAATATCTAAGAGAAACATTCCTAATAAAATATTAGCGTGTTATACATAGATATATTCTTATAATTAGAAACCAATAGAAGAGTATAAACAGAAAGAACTTTTATGGTACTAAGAAAATTTTAATATCAAACAAGTTATTACAAATCGTTTATGGATTTAATCGCTAAAATTACATCATTTATGTCATTTAATGCCATTTAAAACAATTGTAAGCAATTAATGTCATATTTTAGCAAGGATAACAATAATAATTTTGTTTGTAATGTTGAAGGTATCCGACTATGTTCTCAGAACTGATTTTAAAAAAGCACATAAATGGATAATTTTCATGATATTTAGTGTCACTTAGATTAGAATACATGTATAAAATTGCTTTAAGGACATTTTGACAAAAAAAAAATTTAAATACAATATTTTGGCAAAAAATTAACTTAGAATAACCTTTTTTCCAAATGTTCTCCTTTTATAAGAAATGCTACTAAAATAATAATAGTTTGCTTATATAAAGTAAAGACTTCTCCAGAGAGAGTCTAAACTGTTTTTTTTTTTTTTTTTTTTTAATTCACATTATTTTCAGAGTTAAAACTAATTGAAATAATTATCGGGTTTTTTTCTTAAAATTTCTCCAATCTGTTGTCGTAAAACATGAATAAAACCATTTCTAAGTTATATATTTCAAAATTTCTAGTTGAGCCTCTGTACAGAGGTCTGAGCTATATACAGGCAAAATATTATTATAATAGAAGCATTTTTCACAAAAGGAGAATATTTTGAAAATGGGTCATTCTATGTTCATTTTTTATCAAAATATTGTACTTAAATAATTCGTTATTGTAATAATATTCTTAAAACAATTTTATATACATTTTCTAATCTAAGTGACACTAATATCATAAATATTATCCATTTGTACGCTTTTGCAAAATCACGGTTCCGAACGTAGTCGGATACCTTAACTGCAAATACATTATATTCTAAGTTAAGGTTTTGTTTTTAAATCCCAGAAGGAGCAGAAGTTTGAATTTGTGTTCAAGTTTAAGTATAATTAATTGTTAAATCAATGAAATAATATTAAACGGAAATTAAATTAAGCCTGCAAACCTATAGGCATTCAATATATTACTTTGATTTTTTTTTTTTCAGTTTTACTGAAATCATTTTATGTTCTGGAAATTATTTTAGTGGCGTATTTTTAAATATGGTTATGATTCAAAAAAAATATAAAAATTTATATGCAATATCTAGTGGCGTCTTAAGAATTCTCGAGGCCCTGTTCCTCTATACAAAAGAAAGCCCATCTGCGACCCTTTTAGATAGTAGACGGTATATATAGAATACTTTATTAAATACTCGTACAAGCAGTAGCCCATTACAGATAAATGTGCGTGATTCACAATCTCACAAGCCTAAGTACAAACTGACACCAGTGACTGGTGCCTTTCAACTAAACGTGTATATGGTAGGCCTAGACCTACATACGAACGACGAACATGACATAATAACGCAGTCTTGCCATTGTTGTCAGGTAAAATCTAACATGAAATTCCCATTGTAATCGGATAATATGTCGGGGAATAACATTTGACAATTGAAATTATTCGGATCACGATCTTATTAAATCCTAGTTGAAGAACAAGACGATACCTCTCCAGGATAGAAGCCCTGAGCCCGGGATCAAATGGCCCTTGCATTAAAACGTCCCTGGAAATATCCCAAATTATAAATAAAGAAAAACTTTCAAATTTAATGTAACATATGTGTACTAAAATACTTTATACACTAATTTGTTCGTTTTAATAGTAACAACTACGAAGAAAATAGTTATTTAACCTGACACATAAAAAATGGAATTAACTCATTACTTACAAATCTTATTTAACTCATTACTTACAAGTCTTACTCTTATCTTGACTCATCACTTAAATCTCCCTTAAGAATTTTTGATTTAACCCTCCAAGCGGTCTGCACGCAAAATTCCGCCATTCCAGAGATGCTTTTTCTGCCTTCAAGCAAGATTCCCAAAAGCGGCAGAGCCGCATTTTTAAAAATACGGCTCAACCGCTTTTGAGAACCCCACCTGAAAGCAAAAAAATATGTGCGGTGCATTTTTGGAGCATCTCCAGAATGGCAAGACTTTAAGTGCAGACCGCTGAGGGTTAAGATAATACTATCCTCTTTTAGCTACCCCCTGGTAATTTTATTGTGAAAAACTTATTAAAAACTTCTCAGATTTGTATGAAAATATTAATTTAATTAAAAAATGAAAAGTTTAAAATATATGGTTGCAAACGATATCACTCAAATATTTATGTATTTCAATGATTTTTAAAAAAGAATCAGTTATATAATCAAAGAGCTAGATCTTTCACAAACAACAAGGTGAAAAAAGAGTATCCATTGATTAATTTTGCCGATAGACTATTGTAAACAGTTTTAACATCACGTTCCTTGCATGACCTTGGAAGTGAAAATCAGCTAAAGCGTGATCAATTACATTGCTCTATCTTAAAAGATCACTTTTGAAATTAAATGTTGTACATATAGATTTATCATGCAATTATGATACATCAATTTAAGTAGCGCATTTAACGATCAAAGTTAATAGCTATTTCTAAATGACCCAACTATATATATTTTTTTATTTGTGTAATATTCTGAAAAACAATTGTGTTTCAAGTTTCTGTAGCAAGAGAGATGCTTTATACAGATCAATTGCAGTATAAACTTAGTTTGTACACGGGAAATTTTGCGATAAAAAATATCTATGGGTAGCATTTTTCGGAAATCAGGAAATGCGAAGTAATTTTCGTTTAATTTTATTTTGAGGGGAAAAAATGTTGTTTTAATGAGAAAAGTTATTTATTTTTTAAAAAAACACACGCAAATATCATCAGCTATTTAGAATTCCATTGTATAAGAAAAAAATAGATGTATCGGAAAAAATTTCCATCGAAAATACTGAAAAGTACCACTTTGGAATCCGCTTAGTTATAAATAATTGCATTCAAGTAGAATTATGAACATCTAATGGTTCACACACACACACGTAAGATATTAAGAGAAAAAAATATACTTTTAAAATAAATAATGTTTATATTCTTCTTAACTTAATAATTAAAAATCAATTAAAATGTAAAACAGTATTTAGAGGCACTTACATTACTAATTAATATCGATTACAAAAAAAATGATATATGTAGTACAGTATTTTCATGAGCGTTGGTATTATAACGAAAAAATGAATATACTTTTCATTATTTAGTTATATTTAATGGTAAAATTTTAAAAAAATATATTTTTCCCATAATTATTTTAAACGTGCAGCTCTGTAATTGTTTTCTTGCAACACATATTATATAGTTTTTTCGCAGCTTACTGTTATATGTTTTTGTACGAAATACCATATAGTTTCGATATATATTTATATACCATATATAAAGTAACTTACAGAATTTAAAAAGTAACATTTCACGTATTGTATTCTTTTCTATATATTAACAATTCAGTAAAAGAAATCTAGTTAATTTAAATATGCAATAATTTTTTCATGATTATGTTACATAGTTCATAAGAAGTTGTTTCTTCTCACAAGAAATCTATTTTCTTATATTTTTGCACATATAATTAAATTTAGGTACAAACAAGATTAAAAAAATGCAGTTTTCGAACTTATATCTGTGAACGGAAAAAAAAAATGAAATGTTGTATTTTTATTCTAGGGTTGAAACTCATTTAAAGCTATTTCGATAACGCATGAAGGTTTTAATATTTGACTTCTCCACTACTTTAAAGATATCTGAACTATACATGCGAATTTACAACTAATTCCACATTTCTTGTTTTGCACTCTATTAAAATTTTACAAAACTAGCACACATAATATTTCAATTAATTTACTCTAAAAAGGGAATAACGATCGAAATGATTTTTCTGATTCCAAAAATAACATTAATTTTCCAACTTAACGTGAATTAAGTTGAAATATATTCAGATCTATATAACCCTAAAGTCACGTGTCAAGGCAATAAACAGTTCTCAGTATGTCAAAACAATTAAAGGAGATTTGCGTCCAATCTAATGTACCGGACATACTCATCCCCTATAAAACAACTTAACGACGTTTAAGAGCGTCGAGCTCTACCGATTAACCACAACCACTAACATCCATAATCCCATAATCCTGATGAATGTTTGAGCATCCCATCTCTACCCTAAAGACAACTCCTCTATTTCCATTACACAGAAATACACAGCTGTAGTGTAATATTGACCGCTCCATCATTCCCAATATATTAGTTTGCCGTGTCTCTTGACCAATAACTGACCATTCGACCACAAGACCTGTTGATGTCCATCTGCCCTTATTATGATACTATCATTTCGATGGCTATAGATCATAAATACGATCTTTTTTTTTTTTGGTATTTTTCTTCTGTTTATTATTGTCATTTTGTGTATTAATTAATGTTTAATAAGTGTCAATTATTTACTTTTAGCTATTAAAATTAAAAAAGGCTTAAAATTATTCTCTACTTTTTATTTTATTCTCGTGTAATGAAACAAACGCTCAATATATAATATGAATTTAATTAAAACATATAATGCCAAATTCTTTAAAATCCATCGCAATCGTATCTTCTGAGAGAGTGACAATACACTTTTTAAACTTCTAGGGATGCAGAAATGGGGAAAAATGCATATTCCTTATGTAAGTATACGCAAGAACAGGGATTATTAAAAAAATGTCAGTTTCTATTTTATTATTCTATATTAGTGCTACTCAAACTTTCAATGCATTCGACCCAATTTTCAATCTTAATTTTTTCGGCCCCCCCCCTCCATTAAATAACAATATATAGAATGTAAAAATAATGTACTATAACGTAAGGCTACAATACGACTCTTAATTATAAATCGCACAAATTAACAATATAGTATTAAGGTACCCGACTACATTCGGAACCGTGATTTTAAAAAGGTGCATAAATGGAGGTAATTTTCATGATATTTAGTGTCACTTAGATTAGAATACATGTATAAAATTGTTTTAAGGACATTTTGACGAAAAAAAATTATTTAAATACAATATTTCGGCAAAAAATTAACTTAGAGTAATGTTTTTTTTCAAAATGATCTTCTTTTGTGAAAAATGCTTCTATTATAATAATTTTTGGCCTGTATATAGCTCAGACCTCTGTACAGAGGCTCAACTATCATTTTTGAAAAATTCACATTATTTTCAGAGTTACAACCCATTGAAATAATTATCGGCGTTTTTTTTCTTAAAATTTCTCCCCTCTGTCGTCGTAAATCCTGGATAAACCTACTTCTAAGATACATATTTCAAAAATTCTAGTTGAGCCTCTGTACAGAGTTCTGAGCAATATACAGGCAAAATATAATTATAATAGAAGCATTGTTCACAAAAGGAGAATATTTTGAAAATGGGTCATTCTATGTTCAATTTTTTTGAAAAATATTGTACTTAAATAATTTGTTATTGTAATACTATTCTTAAAACAATTTTAGACACATTTTCTAATCTAAGTGACACTAAATATCATACATATTATCCATTTATACGCTTTTGCATAATCGTGGTTTAGAGCGTAGTCGGATACCTTAAGATTTGTATATAATTTTGTATATGACAAGCCCTTGGAAGTCACAAGTAAGTTTTAAACCTGTTCTTAACTTAGTATTAATGAATTAATTATCAAATTCATTGTGTCGTACTGGTAAGAAGGAAATCATATCAATATAAATGTGTCAGTGTATTTTGTTTTACTTCTTTCCAGTAAATTGATAATGTTTTTTAAATAACCTTTTACTTTCGAATTTTCGATATATTTGCGCCCCCACGTAGGGTTGTCATGTCCTCTAGGAGGGGGGCTTACAGTTTGAGAAACTCTGCTCTATATTATCAATTTATTTTGAAAGTAAAATGATATAAATATCTTAATAAATACTATATGTAATTATAACAGAAAAAATAGTCATTAAATACTAGCCTAAAATATAAAGTCGCCCTTTATATAAATTTTTTAGTCATGGATTTTTAAAGAAAAAAGTAATTTAAAAAATAGAGGATGAAACAAAAGTCTTGCCCTGGTTACAAATACGCATTGTGCTCTAACTATTACAGTTAAAATTACAAGCATGTTTGTTTGGATGTATTTTAAGTGATATTATGAAAAGCGAAATAAGGGCAATTCGAGAAAAATATTTATAAAACGAATTTATATGTACAATTTAAATTTATTTTAATGTCACCAATATTAAATTGTAAATGAATTTCTTTCCTTACAGATTTTTTCTAGAATTTTGAAATTTTTAAAATCTTTTATTGAAAGCGAAATTTAATTCAAATGCATATATTTTCTTTTCTTTTCTCTTTTCTTTTCTTTTTTCTGATCCCTTCAAACTTTGTATTTGATGATAATATATATCTCAAAAATAATTAGAATATTATAAGATATGAGTCGTATTATAATCATTAATAATTTTAACAAGAATTCATAAATTCCTAGTTCTAACTAGGATTTTGAAATTAAAGAATGAAAATGAATTATATATATATATATATATATAAATGCTATTATATATATATATGTCAGGTTTGAAAAGTTTAGCTTCAAAATTAAATAAGTAATAAATAATAATAGAGCGAACTCTTTACCATCGCGTAAGGATTTGTGGGTAAATAATCCTATTTAAAGGTGGAGCGAGTGCTGACGAAGAAGAACGCATACTCGAAAAGGCTTAACTGGTGACTCCTCGCCGAATTGGTTGTAATTGTTCTACTCGGTTGCGCGCCAAAGGGCCGCCATGTTGGATTTTATGTGATTGAAGCAAAATAAAAAAGTTATTAGAGATGATGCCTTCCTCATTTTACCAGCAGACCTGGGGCCTGTCATATATATATATATATATAATAGCATTTTGCAGGGCAAGGCTGACTCGCTAATCCTTCTCCAGTTGACCTCATTCGTTATGATGGCCTTCCATCGGGGTTGATTCCCATTAGTTCGAGGACTTCTTCAACATCGCCTAATCATCGTGTTGGTGGTCGATGTCTACGCCTGGTACCTTCAATTTTCGAAAAAGTTACTTTTTTGATAAGAAAAGCATTGGAATGTCTCTACAGATAGCCCCGCCACCTAATACGCGTTTCTTTTATAGTTCTCACAATGTCAGTGCCGCCATGTTTGTCAAATTTCCTGTAAATTGCATGATTGTGAAGAATTCTCCACCCATTGTTCTCTTGAAGATGTCCAGAGATTTTCCTTAAGATTTTTCTTTCTAAAATGAGCAACTTTTCTTCCTCTGCTTTACTGAGAGTCCAATATTCACTTCCATCCAGAACAATAGGCATGATTAAAGTTTTATATATGCTAACCTGGGTGTTTATAGATATAAACTTAGTCTTGAATTAGTTTCTGAGGTAATGACAATTTCTATTAGTCAAACAAATTCTACTTTTTATTTCAATTTTCAGATGGTTGCTACATGAGATCAGGTCCTAAGTAAGTAAACTGTTCATATATAACTTAGTCTTTGAAAAAAAGAAAATAGTATCCTGTTGAAAAAATGCAACAAGTGTTTTTTTTTAAAAAACAAACCCTAGATGTGAATTAAAATGACTTAATATAAAACTTTTCATTATACACTGCATAATATTTAGCGTAATTAAATAAGCGTTGCATTATATCAAACAATGGCATTCAATACTGTTTCAAATTATATATCTTTCAACAAAAAATGTATGCACTCATAAAATGCTCTTTTGGTTTTAGATGAATCCAAACACGTACACAGGAATCAAAAAATGAAGTACTCTTACCTCTATCACATTAGAACTGTCTTTCTGATCTTTGGTCACGTGTCCTCCATAGGGACCGAAGTGGACGCCTCCCCGCACCCTCTGCTTCGTAAACACAGTGTATTCGTAGACATCATCTTCGGGATCTCTCACAGAAAAAAGATTTGTTGGTAAATGCAGGAGATCAGCAACTTCCTCCAAAGTGTCTTCAGTCTTACCTGGAATATTATAGTATACGTATGACTTAAATTGCAATGTTAGTAATTATCAATTACATTAATAATAAATTATTAAACATCTCGCTGCGTAGTGATACGTTTGCTACGTGTACTTTGCCTGTGGAAATCACGGAATGAGCAGCGAGAGGGATAAAATATAAATGTTAATTGTTTGAATGTTTTACTCTTAGTTTGTTGTATTACAATGTTGTACTACAAAAAGAGACATTTATACATATATTATAGGTATTTTAAAACTCGATACAAATATTGTATTGGTATTTTAAAAATCATTATATATGGTCCATTATATTTAAATAAATGAATGCAGTGGTTTATACAAGGGCGGAGTTTGGGGGTTCATCTCCTTCCAAACCTGAAAAGATTTTTAATTTTTAGCGTAAGAATTACGCTTCGCGTTTTCGTCTACGTGTTTTTTTTTTAAAATACGTAGCAACCCCCCCCCCCCTCTCCTTTCCATAAAAGTAGCTTGTGTACACCACTGATTAAATAACTGCTGTTGTTTTGAAGATGTACACTCACTTCTTCTTAAATTATGTATCGAATAATCTTAAACATAAATTTAAATGAAATGTGAAATAACGTATATTATACACACGAGTTAAATTGCATTTATTGTTATATATAAATATGAATAAATAACACACTATTCAAGAATTTGCTCAATATTCATCATTCTTCATTGCTCAATTAATATAATCCACATGAACCGATTTCACCATTTATCATTAAAAAAAAAATTACGCGCTTTTTTTTTAAACCAGAATTTTCTTCACATTTAGCTCTATCCTCTCACATATCAACCATGTATCAAAGTCACTTTCTATATATTTCATAGTTCATGACGCAAAGAATACAAACAAACAATAAATGCTGTACCATTCAGCATGATATATAGCTAGTCACCCCTATCCTAGAAGCACAATAAGATAAAATTTCTCTCTAGAAAGTGACATATCTGCCCCTCCAGATTCGCCCGCAGACCTCCTATCTGATGCCTCCGCCACCTGTTGATCTTATGAGTAACTACTCGAATGCTAGGCATCGCAGCACTGTGGACTATCTACTATCTTCCTGCGAGGTATTAATAGAGAGAAGACTAAACGGCTTATGTAGAGACCTCAGATACCTGATAAGGATATCACTTCGAGTATTTCCGATAGATGGGGTTGGAAATCGTTCATTTTTCTTTGTGCTGGAAGAGAGGTTTTTTTTTCTCTCGTCAGGTTTGTAGATTGTATCGGAAATCAATGATCTGGGAAAGAGTTTTTGATGGAGATATTGAAAAAAAATGAACATCATTATTATTTTTTTAAGTTATATATGACATGTTGGATCAGCGGATGAAAATAAAATGCGCGAAGGAAAATCATTACTTATTTTATTCATTCCTTTGGATTTGAGATTATGTTTCCTAAAAATATGCAGAGTTTCGATTCTTGTATCTGAAAGTTAACAATGTAATGTGTTATGAATGCAAGAAAATCATAAACTGCAACCATGAGTTGTTTATAAAAGGTGGACGTATTTTTTTATATTACTAAATATTAGCTGCAAAAATTGGTCATTCAATAAAATATGGTATACAGAACACTTGTACCATTATTAGTGCAATACTATTCTTAAATTATAAAAATGAGTAAAACAGTTACATGCATAATAACTTCAAGAAATACTGCGTAGTAGCTCAATTAAAGCACTTTAATAAATATCAACTTAACTTCAACAAATATTTTTTGACTATTTAAAATTACAAATATTTTTAAATATTACTATTTCAATTTATTATTATTTAATTTTAATATTGTTTTCGCAGTATATATATTCTTATATTATCCATCTGTAACATTTCAATTTGTATCGATTCACTATCAAAAGTTATATTTTGTATCCAGATTATGGCAACATGTTAAAAATAGTTAACATAATAAATTGTGTTTTCGATCAGAAGTTCGAAGACTTTTGGTGAGTAATATAAAAACAAAATTTTAAACCATTTTTCTTATTTATTTATTTTTTAACAAAAATACATTATTTAACTCGCATTCCGAAGTTTCTAAAACGAAGAGGCTAAAAAGCAGGACATTTAAGAAAATATCATCATTCAGTTTATGTAAACTACTAATTTATAAATTGAGACTTAAAGAATGGAGTTTCATATCATGAAATAATCACATATTAAATACATTTTAAATTTTAGTTAAATTTCATTAGCATTATCTTTCGACAAGGATCCAAATTTAATGTATAAACAAAGTGAAACGCATTATAAAATGCTTTATAAAATAACTCGACAAGATAAGATGCGTGATGAGCGATTGCTGGAACCATGTATAATTTTAAATCCATAATCTAATTGCGATGAAGGGTTGTAAGAAGTTTATTTATCATTAACTTCAATCTGAAATTATTGAATTTTATTTTGGAATAAATCTAAACAAGGCTTCTACAAGTACATTTGTGAAAAAAGAGCTATCATTTTGATTTTTTACGTAATTAATTTATTATTACCATTAATTTCTTATGTAGCTATTTAATTAACTCATTATTTACATGTATAACACATTAAGTGGTAACACTCAAAGTAACCTCAAATAGATGTAAAGTATAATGCTTAAGCACTTATGTTTCTCGATATTCTCCTTCATTTTACTTATAGAGACACATATATCTCACTCATATATTTTCTTTCTTCGAACAACTTCTCACATTTATATATGTCAGCATCAACAGGTGAATGATTTGGATTATATAAATTTTAATAATTTTCAATATCATGGAATTAAAAATGACAAGAATCATAGAAAAATTCTTCTTAAGTTAAGCAAAGACAGGATTTCCATATCCACAACAACAAATGCTTGGTGAATTTGAGACTAGAACAGTCATTTGCTTGCTTTAAAACTAAATATTACTATACATTTTTTTTAAAAATCTATCTTATGGCAGTTTTTAAAATTCAATTAAAGCCTTCCAAATATTTTTTACCCTTAAATCATTACATAATTTTTATGTCTCATGAAACATTTTGAAATTTAAAAAATTTCCGCCCACCATTATCATTATAAGTGACACAGTATATAAACGTTAAGTAAACTCTAACTCAGGGGCGCAACAGCCCATCAGGGCCAGGGGCAACTGTGTCCATTCCTGTATACGTGTCCATTGGGCACTGAGGTGCATGAGCAGACGTCTCGATCAGTTGGTGGTCAGTCTAAAGCGAGGTCCCCAGTGTTTAAGTCTCCAAGTAAGTTTGGTACTCATTTATCAGCCCAATGCAGTAGGGATGAAAGACTGAATCAACCTTGCTCAGCCCGAGAAAATAATATACAATTTACGCATTAAAATGTGGCATGGAAGTCGATCAATCATGTCGGAATCTTGTTGAACAATGATGTTCACATTAAGCTGTAGACTCGAGCCTTGAATCCAATAAACATATATTATGCGGTAAAATAAAGATATGTTACAGAAAATCAGAGTGCAAAGTTCTCATGTGCCGTGGTTAGAAGTAGAAGCGCAGATGACATCTTCGTCAATCTAATTAAACTATTTTAAAATAATTAAACTTAAACAGTTTTAAAAATCTACCTCTAAGAAATAATTAAACTAAATACGTAAAAATTAGCAAACTACTAATACAAAATAAGCAGCAAATAAAAAAAATTATTATCCTAAATGTTTCAGATATAATCCGATTAGATAGTGTTCAATACTTTTTAATCGAATCTATCAAAATAACTACATATTGCAATAACACGTACTTGTGTTTCAAAGTTTCATATGAATGTCGAAATGGTATTAACTAGACAACAAACAACATGTTTGCAAGTATTTTTTTCTCAAAATTTCTTAAGTAATTCTCAAATTAGTGTTAATCGAATTATATATGGTTCGTAAATCTCTAAAAGAAGCATACGAAGAATAGTACTGGATATGTAATTACTTGCGGAAAGAATAGCTTGTCTTGCAGACAACTGTTTAACATAATTCTAATAAATTGAAGCAGACCTAAAAACTCGCTTATCTTATAGAAAAAAGTTAATAAGTTACCATATATAGAATTCTTCATTTACAAAGAGATTGGAATTTCCAGTAATCTTCTGCTAGTAAAATACTTAGGTGAGTGAGAGATTATTAACGTCACATCACTAGTGTAACGTACATCCCCGCCACCCTGCATCGTGGGGGAACAGAGTTCAAGGTGACCCAAAAAACTGACTGAAACTAAGCACGGCATGAGGCTCAAAACTTACCTGTGCAGGAGTGCTTTAATATTCTCAGTTACGCCATTGCGACACACTATAAAGCAGCACGTGGACTGTAAGAGAAGACCTCGTTATTTTGAACCATGGTGAAGTTATGAGGACGACAGCTGAGCTGGCAGCCCTTCTTTAAACTACCACACTACTCTCACGGAAGGATATTTAGCCACAACAGATTTGTTTTATACCAGTCATTTTTACACGGAGGATCCAGTGGCATTAAACTCGAACTCATGACACGTTGGCCACGAGTTCGTGATCATGACCATTAAGCTACTGCAGCTACTAGATATCATTAACCCCTTAAAAAGACAATTTTTTACCCCAAACGTTTTCCAAAGGCACATTTTTTTGTTGCATATAACTAAGCATAATGCTTAACAGAAAGCGAAAATGGAAGGATTTTATTTTAATTTTCAATTTTAAAGTTTTCACGCTACTTTTTATTTTATAATTGTGGAACACAAAATCCCCTAAATGTGGTTTGCTTTTACACTCTGCACACGCTGTGAAGAATGTTTGATATTCTCTTACAAGAATTTCTCTCATACTTACAAAAGAATTTCATATTTGTACTTCTTTTTCAAACGGTAGAGGATTTTCTGTGTGAGTGCATGTATATATGCACACACAATTTGAAGCATAGTGTAATATTAAGTCTTACATTGCAAAAGGGACAGAGATAATATCGGACTTTTTGGATTACTTTTCCATTTTCATTTCTTCTCAAACAAGAAATCGTGCATTACCTTGCCAATCCCTGTTCTTTATAAAAAATTTTCAAGAATTTAAATTTGTGCTTTCAATGAAAAATTGCCGCCTCAATCGCAAAGAACATTTCGGGTGAGAAGTCTTTCGGCACCATGGACAAAATGCACCTCTTAAAAAAATTAGCGCTGATTATATCACTAAAAGAATTAAAAATATGTGCAAATAAAAGATAGAAAGACGAAAATATGAGTGCCCGAACAGCATTAGGGCAAACTGGTTGTGGCCAGCTTTCGGTAGCCCGTAAGGTGTACGGGCAAACCAGTTCAGGAGCTAAAGAACAGATATAAAAATTAAATAAATCATTCATTTTATTTTAGTCATGCATTTACAATTTCTTTGAATTCATTAAATGTAAATATAAAATACTAAGCATATTTATGATTTATCCAATCATTCAAAAATATCTATTTTTCCCATATAAGTATTAACGAAATACATTTGCTATATTTATCCACCACGAAAGATTTGTTTTTAGAAGTGCCTTATATACCCTGCATTCCTTTTTGATAGCATTCATCTTCTATTACCTAAACACGTATTCTATTTGAAATGACGTTGAAAGGTTTCAAGCAATGCCCCCCCCCGCAAGTCGTATTTTTACCCCTAACTTATTGTTTGGCATTTTCAGAAACATCACACCCCCCTGTATGAGAGCGGCGAAAAGAATAAAAGACCTACGCAAAACTGTGGAATAAAAAATAATAAAACAAATATCTTTTTTATGGAGAAAAATACATTTTTCAGATCATGTTTTCCGCTACAAAATCGAAATAAAGTATCTATAGAGATAGGTTTGGAACTTGTTGTTAAAGTAAAGAGAAACCATATTTTCTTATGACAGTAGATTCAATGTTTGCGAACGCTTAGAATCTACAATAAATTGATAGATGAATTTTGAAAAGGTTGAGAATTTTTTTTTTTACGAAAGTTAAAAATGATTGCTATTATTCCTTTTTTAGTTATTAGAAAAGTGACTTGAATAACATATATCAAAATTTATTTCAATATTTAATTTTTAATATTTAATAGAAAGAAGGGTTTCTATGTTATATTTGTAACTAAGATTTTTAAAAAAATTGGAAAGTTTTATGTAATGATGTTATATAATTCAATAAATTGTAGTAGAATGTATTACGAACCCCTAATAAAAAATTTATAAAGTGCTAAAAAAGCTACATATATTATTACATACATATATTTTGTCTGTTAATAATATACAGAAATTTTGAAGTTAAATAAAATTATTAATTGTATCATAAATTTAGGTACACTAAAACTAAATTTAAAGTTTGGAGTAACAACTGCTTTTATGAAGAAAGTAGTTTATTATATAAATGCTTACAATATGTTATTTTCCGAGAGTATAAATTTTTTTATTTTCATTATTAATAAATATTTTTTTGAAATATTTCTTCACGACATTATATTATTTCTATTTTAGTATTGCTGATAAGATTATTATTAATTACTATGGCCTAGTATTGTCTTCTTTTGATTTGTTCATGAAATGGCTATCGTTTCAGAATTGTTGAAGTAATAAATATTGCGCAATGCAATATATGTTATTTTATTAAATTGCTGTGAAAATTAAGAAACGCGCAATAATTTCAATAGGAATTAAAATGATTTACATGTTAATGAAATTAGCATGTTTTGATCTGCTTCCTTCATTTAAATTAAAAACTTACTACAAACGAAAAATACAATAGTTTTTCAACATTTTATATAAATTGCAAAATATGATTAACAAGAATAGTCAACTAAATCCCGTTTAAAATTTTGTTTTCTTTTTCTTACACATTAATAATGAATACAAATTCCATCAAATATTTTACGATAAAGTAATTTTCGTGTCAAATATGAAAAAAAAATGGAATTATTTTTTATTTAAAACGGAAAAATAGAAGAGAAAATATTTAATACGTAAAAAAACCTTTTTTCGAAGTTAGGAAAACATTAAAATTTAATCAGAAAACATAAATTCATTTAAAATTGTTTTTAAAGCAAATTGTTATTAAATGAAAAATTATTACAATACATGTGTCAGTGTTGACAATACAATACATTGCAAATATACGTTGTATACAAGTGCGATAATTTTTATTTGTCGTTAAATATTCAGAATGCATCAAAAAATATTCAATGCAGTATTCAAAGCAAATACATAAAATGAATATAAATTAAACAGCGTTTAATAACACCCATAGTTTTAAGAACTCAAAATCTTACTCAGTGCTGTTACATACTTACTGAAATGTATTATAATACATTATATCTGTTTATCACGATCTAACATATATGAATTCTTTAGAATTCCTTGCAACATAATACAATTTAATATAGACGGATAAATGTATAAGTACTTCGTTTAAAACAATTATTTTCAACACTTTTTATGTGAATAATATTACATAATAGCTTAACATTTAAATCATCCAATCAATCTACAGTAATGTATTCCCATCTTTCTTATTGCAGTACGTAATCTCTGCTAATGAATCTAACGACTTACGTTGTACACAAGTACGATAATTTTTATTTGTCGTTAAATAATCAGAATGCATCAAAAAATATTCAGCGTAGTATTCAAAACAACTACATCAAATGAATGTAAATTAGACAGCTTTTAACAGCACCCACAGTTTTAAGAACTCAAACTCTTACTCAACGCGGTTACCTACTTACTGAAATGTATTGTAATACACCATATCTGTTTATCACGGTCTAATGTATGAATTCTTTAGAATTCCCTGCAACATAATATAATTTAATATAGACAAATAATGTATAAGTACTTCGTTCAAAGCAATTATACAAATATATATAATTATTTCCAACACTTTTTATGTAAATAAATACATTACGTAATAGCCTAACGTTTAAATTATCCAATCAATCTACAGTAATGTATTCCCATCTTTCTTATCGCAGTACGTAATCTCTGCTAATGAATCTAACGACATACCATACGTCACATCATGAAATATCGCCTCCGTATCAAATCTGAGAGGGGTATATGGAATAACAAAACAACACCCCAATCCCAAAGAAACGGTTTATCCGGTTTCCCTCTCTCTAAGTCCATTATTTATCTATGACCGCTCAGTTCGGATAAAAAAAAGAGTCAGAAGAGAGGGAAAAAATCAGAGCAGGCGCTATTTCTGAGACCATTCGTGCATATGGTTTATCTTGAGGAACAGTTCCTGTACCATCGAAAGCGTGACTCAGACACACTCAACATCAATCTTGGACAGTTTCTTCTCTCCTACCTTTTTTACTCTCTATTCCATTTTATTCCATTGAGTTTTGTTTTTAAGGGTGTTGTACTAACTCTAAAATACCACCGGAGTGGATAAAAACATACAAAAAACGATATACGTACAAATTCATACCCATAAAACTGCCCATAACTATTTTTAACTTGAACGGAATCAAATCATATCCCAATATTTTGTCTTAAATTTTTCTTTATATTCTTTTATATCCAGTTTAACGGGGTTTTATTCACGTTTTGAGATAGTAAAAAAAAAAAAAAGAGAGATTGAGACATATTTGAAGGTGTAGCATTATTAATTTTAGACCAGTCGAAATTTATATACAATGAAATACGTTTAACGCAAAAACGTTTAAGACGAAATATCGGTTAACACGAATATACATATAGGCTAATTCTCTACAAACAAGAGATAACATCCAAACAATAACATTCGAAAAACACATATATGTAATAACTCCAATAATTTAATCTGTAATAGCTCTGGAATTATTTAATGTCCAGTCCATTTCTAGTCCTTCAGGATAAACGTGCAATTATTTTAATTGGCTACCCGCCTACCGGAGACTGTTGAAACTACATCCATCCACCTCCTAAATCACGCGATGTCCCGCTGCATATAAATAGTGAGACTCTGGAAAGCCCGCTTTCTCTGCTCTCAGTAAACATGTAGCCAGCCGGCTGCCGCGTGTTGTGTGTTTGTTGTCTTTGTTATGTGTAGTATCACCCAGGCTTTATGTTTATGCGTTTCAAAATGTAAATAAAATGGATTAACTTTCCAAACGGCATACTCAATACTATAGTAGTCGTCCCCTCGCCACGTAATACAGTATCATTCACTCATCACCGGCCACGCCCTATCTTTTGATTCGCCACAATAACATCAACCACTCACCCTGACAAATTATGCCACACTATAAGTTTTATTATGTACATATATATATATATATATATTTCCTAAAACAAAATTTTTAAAAACTAAAACTATTGAGTAGAAAAATAAATAAAGGTGTGAACAAAGAACTAGCACTGTTGCAGTACTTTTTGGCCACAAATGGCGTTGATTTCTCTCAAGATGTAAAATCAATTTTTGGAAGATACTTATCATAGTTTATCACCTGGTTTCAGAAATACTTTCCAAAAGAAAATATCAATAAGTTTGCATGGATTCGAGATGTATTCAACAATAATATTCTGTCTGAATTTATTTCTGCAGAAAAAGACTATCTTTTATTGAGTTTTCTTGCGACAATACTTTAAAAGTAAGATTTTGCAGCATCGAAATGGCCGAATCCTGGATTTCAATAAAAGATAAATATTTTCTTCTAAATCATTAGGTTTAATGAATTTTAATTTCATTGGACTTTTATATTTGCAGAGCTGAGTTTTCAGTATTAAGTTGCCCAGTTTGTTTTCAATATTTAAGAAAATGTCTATCAAGACTCATTCATACCATTAATTTAATGTTAATTTATAAATAATAAATTATATTGAATTAGTTCAATAATGAAATTGTCTCAGTTGTTCCTTACATGTTCAATGCATATTTTTATCGTGTTATTTGCATTTTAACTGCTTTAAACTGTTACTTTCAACTAGTTACGCTTTGATGTAAAGTAGAGGACCAAAGGAAAACCTTAGTTCAAAAATAATGTCACATGTTGAAAAGTTTTGGAAACTTCTGGAATGAACACTAAAATGAGGTATTCCAGAATCCTAGAATTAGACATTCAAATCATCAGAAAAAACAACGTTAACATCTTCTAATATTTCTTTTGTTTTCAATGTTCTTTTATCTCTTGATAATACTCCTGGCATATTTATTCTAAGTTAACAATCTCTTAATTTTAATAAAAGATTTTTAAAAGCAAATTCTTTTTAGTAGAAAGTTTTAATAATCTCTTAATCTATTAAAACGATATTTCACAGTCTCATATTTTTTAATTGAAGTTAGATAAGTCATTAAATCAAAGTCAATGCCTCCCTTACTAAGCCTCCTAAGCCTCAGGTGCTTATCTGAGATCATTAGTAGGTCTAGTTCAATCTCCCCGTACTCTTTCAACGAATTTTGGATTAGATGAAGATTGATCTCAATTTTGAATAATGATTTAAACAAATATCCGTAAGCCAAGCAGAGATCTCTCTGTATTACTTCTAACCCTCAGCATTCCAATATTTATTTATTGCTTAAAATATCCTGCAGCGTTAAATAAATTTCCAGTTACAATGCTACGTTAAAATTCTTTAATATCATTCGTAATTAAAAACATCAACATCTTAACAAATTTAATTTTCAATTTTCTTAAGCTATTGTCCATATTTATGGAGCAAAACTAAAAAAAATAACTATAAAAATTTAAAATAGAATGTGCGTGAGTGATTTCCCGTTTTGAATTGGTTTTTTAAGCGAGAAGGTATAACGAAATATGTTTTGCAAAAATTTTAACGGTAAAAATACTAAACGTATCCTAATATAGCAGACATTCGTCATTGCAGAAAAATATTCAGATCAGTTTCTTGTTTTGCATCAAAAGTACTTATTTTTTTGCAAAAAAGACTGTACATAAAATATTCTTAGGGTATTATTCTTAGAAACTCATGGCGTATACATATATAACTCAAACTATTGATAACGCAGAGCTACAAGAATTTGACACAACAGTTTTCTATACTAGATTCTTCAGAATGCGCAAACGCGTAACGTATCAAAACACGTCTTTTTAGAATTTTTCATCTTGCATTACGTGAGTATGGACAATGGACTTTAGCATCCATATATCAAACTTCTACTTTTTTTATAAAAAAAAACTTTGATATAAATAAAAAAAAATGTGCTCTGAACCATTTTTTATTATGTTTTTTTCTTTAAGAGTGGAGAGAAAAATCAGAAAGCTTAAAACCATCTATCCTTTTTACAAACCATTTACAGAGTGAAAAGCCTTCAACGGGGGCGTCGTTTATTTTAAAGAAATTGAATTTTTATCTTTTTCCAAATAAAGAAAAATAGGCTATACTTTTGGATGGCCAGCCTACGTGATAGAGAGGCTTAAAAGTATTAGATGCCAGATACAGCTTTGTATATTTGTGAACACTCGAAAGTTGCTCTACAGTTGCCTTTCTCATGGTGTATGGTTGGTGGTTATAGATTACGATTCCATTATGAAATATATAAACGCTTCCCAATGTAACATGTTTTAGATAAATAGGTGTTCTTTCTGTCATGTTTGCTCATTTTTGACTTGAAATGCTTGTTTTAAAAATTTTCAGTGCTCAGTAAATGCTACCATTTGAAAAATGAGACACGTGAATTGTTTTGTAGCCATTCCGCGTATAGCAGTTTTGTACCTAAGCATTGTTTAGAAACAATACTAGCAGCTGTGTTTTTCTTAGAATTAAAATTGATTGCCTTGTAGGTGAATTTTTATAATTTGAGGTTTAAGTTTATTGTGAGTGAGTTAAAGGATAGTTTTCAATCCATTTTAATAGCACAGGCGTCGCAATCAGGGGTATACACAAGGGTTGGGAGCTCAAACCCCTCCCATAACTAATAGATTTTTAATTACCGTAAAATCCGGCGTATAGAGTGCACTTTTAACTCTAAAAATAAGCTCGAAATTTACCGGTGAGCGTTATACACCGAGTATAAAAAAGAGAGCTTCAAAAAAGAAACAAAAAGGATAAGAATAAAAAAATTAGACTTCTACATAGATCGGAATACTGTTTATTTAAAAGAAATGACGTACCTAAAGACCTTAAGGTATCCGACTACGTTCGGAACCATGATTTTAAAAAGCGCATAAATGTATAATTTTCATGATATTTAGTATCACTTAGACTAGAATACATGTATAAAATTGTGTTAAGGACAATACGATAAAAAAAATTATTTAAATACAATATTTTGGAAAAAAATTAACTTAGAATGACCTTTTTTCCAAATGTTCTCCTTTTGTACAAAATGCTTCTATTGTATTAATATTTTGCCTGTATATAGCCCAGACCTCTGTATAGAGGCTCAACTATGATTTTTGAAAAATTCACATTATTTTCAGAATTACAACCATTTGAAATAATTATCGGCGTATTTTCTTAAAATTTCTCCCTTCTGTTTTCGTAAAACATGGATAAACCGACTTACAAGTTATGCGTTTCAAAAATTCTAGTTGAGCCTCTGTACAGAGGTCTGAGCTGAGTAAAGGCAAAATATTAATACAATAGAAGCATTTTTTACAAAAGGCGAACATTTGGAAAAAAAGTTATTCTAAGTTAATTTTTTGCCAAAATATTGTATTTAAATAATTTTTTTTGTCACAATGTCCTTAAAACAATTTTATACATGTATTCTAATCTAAGTGACACTAACTATCACGAAAATTATACATTTATGCGCTTTTTTAAAATCATGGTTCCGAACGTAGTCGGATACCTTAAAGGTTTGTAGTTTTAGAATATATTATTTTATTAAAAGTCTGGGATAATACCTCGAATAAATGACTTTAAAACTTTTACAATTCAGAAAAAAGGTAGTGCATGTTATACGCCGAATATGCGTAAAATCTAAAAAATTCTGCTTGTAATTAAATGTGCGCATTATACGCCGAATTTTACGATATGTCTCGGTGCTTCCGTTTATGTATTTTTTAAATTGTTACCCCTCCCAAAAGATAGTAAGTGTACGCCATTGGCCACAATGTATCTTTAAAATTTAGAATGTATCTTTATTTTTAAATCAAGCAAATATATACAAGAGATTTCTAGAGGCTGTAGTACCTAGTGGTGTGTGTCATGCATGGTCCCTCATTCGTGGCCGACATATCATGAATTCGATCCTAGCGCTACTGGAGATCCACCGTGTTAAAGGGCTAGTTCGCGTTAAATTTGTCAAGATTCAAAGCCAATCCGTTGGCATAGTGTGGAAGTTTGAAGAGCTCAGGTATCCTCTTCATAACTTGTTCATGGCTTAAAATGACGAGGCCGTCGCCAATATTTGTAAAATGTAATTACGTATTTATATCGGGCAGTTACCTATAATTTGTATTATGTAAATTTGCTGTGAACCGCTGCTAAAAATGTAAACTAAGATTTTCTGCCTTTTCAGGTGAACTCTGTTCCCTTGGGATTTCTGCCGATCGCCCCATTGTGTTACTTCATAATGTGGTGTGGATGAATCTACATCCACGCACAAAAGGTTACTCTTTCAAAAACTAATGTAATATAAATAATGAAATCTGAAAAATATTAATTGACAAGAAAAAATCTATAAAAGCCTTCATAGTTTGAATCAATTTCCCTAAAATGTTAATAGTTTCAGTTACTACATGAAAATAAACAATAATTTTTACTTTCTAATAAGCTTAAAAAATAAATAAGCTTATTTATTTATTTTTATATTCGTGATTAATAAGACAAAATTATAACATATTAAAATTAAGAATATATAGGATATCAGAGTTAAGATATTCAAAAGTAACTTAACTGATTAAACAGAAAGTTATCATTTTAAATATAAAAAAACGTCACCCGATTTTGAAAGAAAACCCTGAATGATACTTTCGTTACAAGAATGATTAATTGAACTGTAAAATATATAAACAATGCATTCCGTCTAGTGAGTGAATATTAACGTCGCACTTTTCAGCTACATGAGAGCTTTTAGCGACGGACCTCGTAATTTTGAACCATGGTCAATGTACGGGGACGACACCTGAGCTGGCACCCCCCTCTCCTAACTACCACACCAACGGGAGGAGGTTTGAGCTATCGACAGATTTTACTTTCTGTCAAACCGGTACGAACAGGCTGAATTTTAGAAGAACAATACATGTAAAATTTAGCTCTCTATATATTTAATTCAAAAATAATTGTTAAGATTGCACCTTCTATATTTAAGTCATTGTTCGAAACTTGACTATCTCGATAAGTTTTAGATCGGGAAACTTCTTCATGAAGATAAAACTTATTTATCACTATTATATTTTTTCTCCACGTGTGAGCTATAAGTTGAAATGCGAACATTAATTAAACAATTTTGTGGAAAACACGTTACATAGCTTTATCGTGACTTACGAAAACGATTAGCTGTTCAGATATGTGCAATTCGAGATGACGCTTAGATAAGCCAATGAAACAAACAAGTCCACGAAATAACCGTTTTGCTTGACACATATTTTTGTTATTAAGGTTTCATTTATAACTCCAACATTCATTTTAAATTTAGAACTTGCATTATTATTCAGTGTATAATTTTTTTAATACGTAGAATGTTTTCCTACAAGTAGAGTATTTCTAGACTTTTACTTCAGCATTCGCAAATTACCCAATATTTTAAAAAATCTCTTAGATAAAACAAACTTTCCAGAAGATATATGCATTGTATTAAATGCATTGTACGCTTTTGTATAAAAGAAAATGCATGTTAGTATTTTCTGGAATATTTTAGAAATTTTTATTCTTTTTACATTCGTTGTTTATTGTTTCCTATAAGATTTTCCATAGCTGTGTAATTTATAAGAACATATCGGCTGTTTTTTCATAGGATTTCAAGAGAAAGGACAGTTGATTTGACTAATGAGAAATTGCTGATAACATGAGTAACAAGGAATGACTATAAAAATTGATTAATCAGATATTTCTTGTTATTCCAGTCGTCTATGAAAATAAACAAATGAAGTTACGATACAAAGAACCTTCAAAACTAACAAATCAGATTCTATGTGGTCTTCCTCACTTCGTGATATATTTCCCTTCCAATTAAACGAAATAAATGTGAAAGGTACGGTAAAATCCGGCGTATAACGCGTATATATACTTTCAAGCTGCAGTTTTTTAATTTTTAGGTATATTCGCTGTATAAACTTGAAATGTACGTGTGCAATGCTGTTATGCTTTGAAGTCATTTGTTCGAGGTATTATCTCAGACTTTCGAAGAATAACATATTTCTAGAACTACAAATCTTTATGTTCTCAAGGAATATCATTTGTTTTAAATAAAAGTATTTCGATAAATGCAGAAGCCTAATTTTTTTATGATCATTTCTTTTTTAAAAAAAATATCATTTTTATACACGGAGTATAATGCGAATCCGTAAATTTCAATCTTACTTTTTGTATTAAAAGTGCGCGTTAAACACCGCATTTTAGGGTAACTTCCTCAAACAGAATAGAGCAGAATAATTACAAAATATATAAAACAATTTCAAAATTCAAAAGGATATTTTCCTATTGGTGATTCTTTTTCTTACAATACAAATACAAACTTAGTAAGGGCAATATTAACAAAAAAAATGCCCTTTTTGTTAACTATTTCAAAATTTAAGCTACGAAAATTATATCACATTTCAAAAAAGAAATAACTTTTCTACTGAAAAATTATTGTTGCTTTTTAACAAATCTTCAGCTTTCTTAACAAAGCTTCAACTAACTTCAGTTTATTTGTGAGAATAATTGCACAGAAAATAATGGAATTTTTCGGATTTTTTTATATTTTTATCTCGTCGTACTGAAGAGTTTGTGAGTTGTTATACATCACATCTAATACATGTAGAGTATCATAAAGTGGAAACTTAGAAAGTGAAGAAAACTTACTCATAATTCAAATAAACCTAACTAAACTTATAAATTAATTTTTAATTCAAGATTCTAAGCTTACCTCTAATATCCTATTGAGGAGTTTCTTATTGCAAAGTTAATTCAAAGGAAATCATAAATGTTTGTTTCATACTTTTCTATCCATTTCATTTAATATTTTTTTAAAAAATTTTTTATTGAAAACATTTATAAATCCTCGTGCTCCAGAAAGTATCTCACGCGGTTTACAGAAGTAACTAGGAAACACACATTACAAAGGAAATAAGAAGAAAAAATAAAGTCATGAAGGATTACAAATATTTACAATAAGTTTACAGAACTTTTCAAAAGCATTTCTGGTGGAAATTAGCTGGCGAAAATTCGGAAGCCAATTAATATTAATGCCCTTGAGAGCCAGCCTTACGATCTGTTTTTCTCTAACAAACTTGGAACACAGAAGAAGCACATACTCTACATTTTCTTCACCCTTAATTTTGCAATCGCAAGAAGATTA
>BMAV01028033.1:108294-148832 GCA_019973955.1 Trichonephila inaurata madagascariensis
CGGCATGTGTTTGTAATGAATTATGTCTTTATTTTTTTTATTCGAAGGAAAGAACATAAAATGAAATTTTGTTTGACTCGTGGAACACAAAAATAATGAAAATTATCGATGTAATTTATTTAGTTCTTTAAAAAAAAGGACATCAGCGTTTTCAGAAATAAATGAGAAGATTTTTATGCATAATTTTAATTAATATCAGCAGCATTAATATCCCAGAAAAGAATATTCAAATATTTGAAGAAATTTATTTTTAATCTACTTATATAACATATACATAAGAAACACTGTATATTATTTCATTAAAAAATCTATGAATTACATTAGAAATATACTCTAGTGTTATCATGACATTAGAAATTATAATTTAAAACAAAGATATTTTGCGTAGAGCATTTAAAAATTATAATTAAAAATAATCGTGTTGACTCCCGCAACATATCTTAGGTAAACACATTCCGAACACAGTCCTATTTCTATTCATCCAATTGCCACCATTTTAACGAATGACCAGGGGCGTAGCAACTGCCGTATCAGCTGTATCAATGGTACAGGGCCTCCAAGCTACAGGAGTACCAACATGTGTAAGAAAAAATAGAAAAATAATAACAGCCCCCCGCCCCAAAGAAAAGGACACTCAAGGAATTTTCGATACATGGCCCACTCAGGATTAGCTGCCCCAGTGCGAATAGAGTAAACAAGATCTCCTAAATATGCCTATTTGTACCAAAAATGGAAAATCAACAAGCATAAAAAACCAAAAATTATAAAATTTGAATATTCGAAGTTCCCCTTAATTGCCAGAAAGGTACCTTATTCTTTTTAAAAATTATTGATGAGTAAAGTTGTTTCATAATATTTTATTGAAAATAGTTATGATCATTCTTATAAATTATATGTTTATTTGTCTTTATTTTAATTTTTTTGACAGAATCGAAATAACTAGTTGTGTTCTAAAGCTAGGGAAAATAGCGGCCCTTAAAGAGTTTTTTTTACGATCTTCCAAGTCTGAAAACCAAATAGCCAGAAAATGTTCTTTATATTTGGGTCAACATATATTGATGAACAAAGTTTTGCTTGCGTGAAGATCAACAAGAGTAAATATAGATGCAAAATGGCAAACATTAACTTTCAGGATGTGATCGGAATTTCAACAACCAATCTCATTCCTGAATTAAAAGAAATTGTAGAAAATTGTGATTGGGTCAGCGTTTCTCAAACTATGGGGCGCGCCCCCCTAAGGGGGCATGATAACCCTGCAAAGGGGGCGCGAGCATATTGAAAAGTTGAGAACAAAACATTATTTTTAAAAATTATTAATTTGCTGAAAGTAAACAAACGATAATACATTCTGACATAATAAAAAATGAAATACACATTTACGCCGATATTATACACTTACAAGTGTATCAATACTGCACAATATGTATTTGATCATATAAATTTAACAATACTAAGTTAAGAACTACCCGTTTAATAACTACCCGTGACCCTATGGACTTGTCATGAATACGATTATACACACAAAATTCAGCACTTATCTTCTTAATTTGAACGGTTTATTATTAATCCTTTAACTGCTGATTTAAAGTTACGAGATTCGCTTCCAAATGCCACCGTTTTCCATGTAGGCTCGCATGTGGTGTATTTGGAGGGGGGAGAAAAGGAATAAATACGTCCTCTGAAATAAATAAATACTTCTCAAAAACCTGACAAGGTCATTTTATTGCATTTCAAAGCCTTCGGAATAGTTTTATAGACAGCAGCGTACAGAAAATATATTTCGCGGAGAGACGTATATATATGTCCTGGGCAATTAATACACTGGCTGAGTGAGACGTTTATATATGCTGGAGGAGCTTAAGAGGCTTAAATCGTATTGTAGCTTTGCGTCAAGGTTTATTATTATTATTGTATGGAAGGAGGGGGGGGGGCGCGATGAAAATTACGATTGAATTTTGGGTCGCAAATATTGAAATTTTGAGAAGCATTGGTTTGGGTACATGTCTCAATGAAATGTTTTAAAATGAAATGTGCTTGCAGCTATAGATATGATATAAGCACAATGAATAAACTGAATAAAACTGCCATTGCTTTATCTAACTTATATTTATTGAATTTTATTGTACAATTTATATCTTTTCTGAGAAGCAAAGTTAAATAACGAATGCAACCATTTTTAAAAGGTGCAGCCCTCCAGTATCCACCTCTTCTACAATGTGAGCAAAGCAATTGTCCAACTCTGACCTAAACAGTAAAAGGTCAATGAAAGTTTTAATTTTAAAGAAATCCTTACAATCGATATTTAAATGAAATTATTAGTCAAATGGTAACTTCATTAAATAAAACCCCGAAATACGAAATCAAATCTAATTCATAGCATGCATTACATTCTAGAAGAATAAGTATGAAACAACTGATGAAACGTAAATAAGTAATCAAAATAAGTAATCTTGAATAAAACCTGTAGAAAAGGAATCAATAAGTCAAGTTAAGTTCAAAATACAGGGGAGATAAAAAAAATGTATACACACTTTAAGGCGTGTTGGAAAGCTAAAATCTTATTTTTTTTAACAATTTGAGATTTTTACATTTTAAAATTGTATAGATTTTAACCTTTCTAAAAATACCTTACTTTAACCTCTAGTGTAATTAGAAGCTCTTAAAACCAATTTTTAAATAATCGTTGAAACTGGGCCACGCCCATTTGGAAAGGCGAAAAATTTAAACAAAGTATTTCGTTTTTGCTTAAAAGTTGTGAACGTCTGATATAAACTAAAACATGTATATTTTACTGTAAATTGGGCCTTTTTTTATTTTCTAGCCAATTAGAAGTCTCACTGTATACATTAATATCAATTTATCTCAAAATATAAATTTTGATGTTCGATGTACCTTTTCTGAGAAACTGCTGCTCACAGGTATGCAATTTTTTTTATGATATATTTATAATAATGGCTAATATATACTAAAATGAGCCTTTTGTTAAAAACTCAAAAATTTATTTTTTACAAATTTTTGTGTGAAAACTGGGTGAAATTTCACAATGTTTGATAAAATATTTCATAAATTATTAAAAAAATTCAAAATTAGTTAAAAACTCATCTTAGTATAATAAGAAAGGTATACTTTAATTGTATGAAAATATATATTTTCAAGCATGCACATATAACAGATTTTGAGAAAAGGTTTATCGAAAACAGCTAATTTAACATTGTCAGTATATATATAGAGAGAGGTTTCCATCTCCCCTTAAGACAGGGTAATATGTTAATGTCATAAGTTTAAGATCTCATTGGTTATAAGGTTCAGTTGTAAGAATAGGTATTAACAGTTGGCATTAGAGATTCGCGACGTGTTCAACAATAGTTCAGCGACAGATGGCGCTAGTTTTTTAGAATTTAAAGTGTGACCATGGAGCAAGTACGTCTGACTTTCGAGCAACGAAAAAGCATTTTGAGATGGTATTAGTAGTTCGAGAATGACAGTTGGAGACAACAATATAGAAGGGAACCACCAACACGCTTAAGCATTGACCGCCTTCGAGATGAGTTTGAACCTGATGGAATAATAAAGGATATTCAGAAGGCACGATCCGGCTGCCCACGCCCATCAACAAGCAAAGCGTCTCCTGTTTGAGTGTTCGATTAATTCACGCGGTCACATCACAAAAATCAGCATAACTATGTGCACTGAAAACTGGCGTGAATAGAGCTGGCGTAGATCATATTTTGCACAGAGCAAAATAGAAAGTTTTACTACAATTGTTACACACACTGTCTGAACAAGGACGAACCAGGCAGAAGAACTAAATTTATGAATGGTACCTTGCACAGGATGAAACTGATGTATATTTTGTCTCCCAAATGATGTGGTTTCTTTTCCATTAAGGGTTGCCTCAAGAACATTGTGTACATCAATAAACCGTGCGTACTAGAGAAATTCCCCTGTACAATTGAAACGGCTGGTCAAGCATCAACAACAATGCATGGCATCGTGCTCAAAAATGTTCGGATGCAGGTGGGTTACAGTTTGAACACTTATTGTATAACTTTGTCACTTTCATTCATTGTAATATTTATGATAATATATATAAAGTGTGTATATATACATTTTTCGATCACCCCTGTAGAAGGATGATATATTATTCTTAATTTATAGTATGTATGTAAATCATACCACATAGATTCAAAAATCCGATAATTTTTTCTGCCACATCTCAGGACTGTTTTCCTTTACTACATCAACCGGCAATGTTTGACTTTCGCTTCCCGTGATTGACCGGAATTTTAAAATGTAACACAAACGCCAAACCGATTTATCACATTTTACATTTTATCTATTTATTATTCACGTTTTGTTTTATCAAGTGGGGAAAAAACATCCCAGAATATTCGAAATCGTGATCGGCATCTTTTTCTAAATCTTCCAACATTCATCACGTGAATTACCTTTTTATTCAATTCCGAAACGATAACTTTTCAAACTTAGCCATTAGATGACGTCTGAACTGATTTTAATTTACGAATTCTAGGTCAAGAGTTTTAAGTCATTTCTTAACTGATAAAGATCTCAAATTCAATCAACTCCATTCACTCAGTCCAATAATAAACATTTGTCATGGATAAAAAGACCTTAGATTAGGCCTGTTTCAATTTGGTCAGGTCGTAGAGCATTAAATGTTGCTGAACTCTGATTATCCAACTATCCATTAGGAAAGTCATGATTTAAAGACAAGTATATCAGTCACTCACAGAGAACCATGTTTTATAAATGGCCTTCGGAAGATTGGATGGAGAACATCTCGTTTTGTTTTTACTTAATGGTTACTTGGGACTGTATTTAATGGCTGACTATCTGAAAAGTCGATATTTGAAGAGAAAAAAAAATGAACTGATAAGAAACTACATTTTTTCTCATGCTAAAGGTTGCTGTACTTAAAATGATAGCAAAGTATTGACCACAGAATTAACATATTGTAGCACATGAATTCCTTACGATACAGTAAGGTGGATAAAAAAAAATTTTGTTTTTATAATTTAAAACCTACCTATGCGGAAAAGATGCTCTCTGTTATAAAGATGAAGAGTAAATAAAAAAATAATTTTTATGTTGAATAATGCTATAAAAGGGGAATGAAGTTTAGGTATTTGACCTTCTTTTACGCTTATAAAAAATCAAAGTAATTTTTGTTAAAAAAGAGCATTTTAGTACTTTTTATTGGTTATTGCGAGGATAGAACACCTACTAAATAGTTGCAACAAAAAAGAAGCCATCAAATACATTTAACTTCTTTAGTATTGATTTTCTTGTAAAACAAAAAAAATCTATTTTTGAAATGACAGTGTACGATAAAGCCAAAGACGAAGAAATGCTTCAATCGCACTGACTCACCGATGTTAGGAGACAGCTCGGCTTATGAAATGTCACATTGTTCACAATGCACTACTCAGTACTCAGTACTCACGTATCAATCAACATCGCTTTTGGTTATTTATATTTAAGAAAAATTAAATTGTTTTATTTTGATTCAAATTTAAGAAAAATTATTTTGCTTTGATTCAAAAATCATCTAGCCAAAATGAAGTCTTTTCCCCTTTTTCATAAATTCAACCTTTTGGGAGCAATATTAAATTTTGAAATTATTTTCTTAAAATAATTTTTCTCTTAATCTCCATGCCAAAGAAGATCTTTTCCGCATAGGTAGGTTTCGATCAATATTTTTTTTCTCTCCATATAACTACAATCCACCTACTGTATAGTAAAATAGTATGCTGCTCAAATTTAAACCTTTAGTATTCCTTTTATTCAAAAAATAATGCGTTTAAAATGAAATGTGACTTAGTTATCATATTTCAAAATTTTAAAATAAAAAAAGTAATTAATTATTTTTTTTTTACTTTTTTTTTATTACAATTTAATTACTTAACACTTTAAAAAGGAATTTTGAGAAAAGTCTGCTAAAAAAGATATACATTTTTTATAATTGAAAAATTACTGAACATTAATGATTGGTTAAATATTCTTGATAATAATATCTATAGGAGAATGACAATCTTATTGAATAAATTGCATAAGTATTATGTTATGTTTTAAAATTCCCTGATACAAAAATATAAGATTGCAAAAAACAGTTTTTAGGTTTTAAAATTCAGTGATGCAGAAATGTAAAATTGCATGCAATTTTTACTATAATTAATTAAATATTCGATTATATTGTATTACTTAGATAATTTAACAACAAGCTAATTAACAACAACCACACACAATTTTAATTATTTTAATAAAATTATCGCCTGCAATAGATTTGTTGCATCTTCTTGAAAGTAATTATTTTCCACAAAAAAAAATTTTTTTTTTAAAGAAAGGTTTTTCTCTTAATCTGAAGCTGCTATACGAACACGTTAGATATAATTTCCATTTTAATTTAGAATTGTGCTATACTTCATATTAAATTGTATGGAGAGTTCTGTATTTTTATCTTAAACTTCTTGATTAAACTGTAAGGAGAGCTCTGGGTTTAACCAAAAAACTTTTGGATCAAATTTGTTAATGACAGATGTATACATTAATATTAGAACACAAGATATATTAAAAATTTAAGTTTTCTGTTTATAAAATTTTAAGATATCCTGATTTGTAGGTAAAAAACTAAATTTTGAAAAATACCAGCTATTTTTAACTTTACAAAAATAGAACACACAACAAGCTATTTTTAACTAACATAACTTGTTACTGTATCAAGTTATGTTTTGATTATGTATATGATTAAAACATTATGTATAGAAAGACAATATTATTAAGCCATTATGCATAACCCTTAAATATTTTAACTTCAAATCATACTTATACTTGCCCTTATATTCATTATTAAAAATTATAAGCAGTTACTTTTATGTTCGAAAATATTTCATGTTAAGGATTTTTTGAAATAATATGATATAATCATGAGTTTCGACACCTTTTACTCTGTTATTTATTAATTTGGAATGATTCTTGTTATTTTCACAAAACTAAATTATTTTTAAAAAAAATTAATTAACAATTTAAAATTAATTAAATTTGAGTAAATTGTTAACATCTACTGCGCAACTGATATTTAAAAGAAAACAGCCAAATATCAAATAACACTTTTTTTCGTTGTTTAAAATGTAACTAGTCCTAGTAAGATGCTATTTAAGTTTTATTAGCTCAAATAGAAAATCTCTTACTTGTGAAATCAGTATACACATTTCTGATGAAAATTACTTTTAATTTTACATTTACAGCAAGATCATAACCTTAACTTGCTTCAATAAGAGATAATACGAATGCGATCATTTATAAGCAGTACGTTAATTTTCAAAATAACCCCAAAAATATTAGTTATAATTTATTAATCGTTTTGTATTGTTATATTATATATTGTGGCTTAACGTGAAAAAATGCAATTTTGATTAAGAATAGATATTATAGACTTTTTAAATTATAAGCTTACAAAATAAGTACAAGGTACGTAAAATAACATTATTCTTGTACACGATTTGCATTTCTCCATTTAAAATTATATTTATAATTCTGCTTTAGTATCTTAGAGTAGAGTAGACTTTTATTTCAAAGTTATTATCATTCTTAGAATGCGCATTTCAAATCCAAATATATTATTATCTAAATGTTGATAACTTCCACGTGATAGAGGTAATCAGACTCTGTGGTTTTAATTTAGAAAAAGTCAAATAATTGATTTTGTCATTAATCTTTCATTGCATGAAAACAAATTCAAAATATTAAAATAAATGTATTGGATGAAGTCTTTGTAAGTTTATACTAAATTTTTGTTTCATTGAATATTTTGGCAAATCTAAAAATGTCTATTAAGGTATGTAATGGAAAACAAGATTTATTTACCAGCGGCAAACGTAACTTTATATAGTGTAACAAAAGTAAACTCAACACATTGCTAAACTTTCTGTACTTAGCATAAACAAGGCATGTTGAAATTTGAAACCAAGCATTTGCCAAAGTATGGAGATTTATGTAGTCTCAAGTGTCTTTTTTATCTTCTGGATTATTTAAATTTCAGTAAAATCCGACATATAATGCGCACCAACGTATAACGTGCACGAATACTTTAAAGCTGCATTTTCTTTAATTTTTAGGTACATTCACCGTATAACGTGCACCCCCCTTTATTGGGAAGAAAACTATAATGTCAATGCTCTAAACTGCAATGCTCTAATGTTTTGAAGTCATTTTTTCGAGGTATTATTCCACAGACTTTTGAAAAAATAGTTTACTTCTGGAATTAGAATTCTTAAAGTTTATAAGGTATGTCATTTTTTTCAAAAAAAAACTGTATTTCGTTATATATAGAGGTCTAACTTTCTTTTTCCTCCTTTTTTTTTACTTTTAAAGCTATCATTTTTTTATACCCGGCGTATAACAAGCACCCGTTAATTTAGATCTTCTTTTGCTTAAAAGTGCGCGTTATACGCCGGATTTTGCCGTGTTATATTATAAGAGGAGGAAAAATTTTAACTTTATAGTTAAAACTCTGTGATTAAGATTTAATGTAGTGAGAAACCAAACCAACAGAAATTAAACAAATAATCAAATAAGCATTCGATTATTTTTTAATTCATTAATAATATACAGAAGGATGAAAATAGCTTCGTAAAAATAACTAGCTGTGCTAATACCACTAGCTATATCTCTAGGTACAACTATCACATTTTGCGCTAGAATAATCAACGGTACAGAAAAGCAATTATGAGCTATTAATTTAAAACTGACGAGATCGCAAATGAGATAGCATCTTAATTTCAAAATTACTGTATTAAATTAAGTGCAGGGATTATAACATAAAATAAATTTTATTATTCTTCACACTGTCCACGGAGCAAGTGAGACTTCACAATTTCTAACCCCTACCTATATTACAACTATACTCTCCTAACTGGTTACAACCTCGGCTGTATTTATGATAAATCTCAGAGGATACATAGAGCAAAACTTTCCGATGGAGCACAGATCTGTGTAATAAAATATTCATAATTTCGTATTAGTGACATATAGTGATGGAACTTTCCTTCTTTTCTTCCCAAGAAATCCAACTGACATCAACACACCCACATCTTCACTAAGCGATTTATAAACACAAAAACGATTTTACTAACAGAGATTTGATTTCCGTAATCATCAATTAAATCAGTGCTTCTCAAACTTTCAATACTCGCGGCCCAATATTCCATCATAATTTTCCTCGCGCCCCCTCCATACAATAACAATGTGTAGAATTCGATATTACGATACTTCGACGCTAAATCTATAGCATGAATTTAACCTCTTAAGTACCGCCGGCGTATATAAACGTTTTGCTCAGCCAATTCATAAATTGTGCTGGGCGTATTTATACGTCTTTCCGAGGTACGATCTTTTTTGTTCACTGCTATCTATAAAATTATTCCGAAGGCTTTGGAATGCAATAAAATGAATTTCACAGTTTTTGCGAAGGATTTACTTATTTCAGGCGATTTTTTTATTTATTTCCTCTGTCTCCTCCTCCCCAATACATACTTTTGCATACATGCAAAACGGTGGCATTGGAGAGCGAATCGTGTAACTTTTAATCGGTAGTTAAGGGATTAATTATAAACTTTTCAAAAAAAAAATTATCAAGATAAGTGTCAATGTTTGCACATAATTTTATATATGAAAAGCCCGTGGAGTTTCTGAGGTAATTATTAAACTTACTCTTAACTTAGTATAGTTAAATTAATAATCATAAAAATTGTGCAGTACTAATACATTTATAAGTGTATTACATCGGAGTAAATGTTTTTTTAAATGTTTTATTAAGTCAGAATGTATTTTACTTATTTAGTTTCAGTAAATTAACAATTTTTTTAAAATTATCTTTTGTTTTCAACTTTTCAATATGCTCGCGTCCTATGGATATTACGCCCCCCTAGGGGGCACGCCCTACAGTTTGAGAAACGCTGAATTAAATGCTGAATTTTTAATAACTGTGTACAAGGAAATGATTTATATTAATATGTTTTTAAGCACATTCAGTTCTTATGACAAAGGATTTTAGTAGACAAAATGGTTTCCATGTGGCTAGAGTGCCATGTAGAAAATATTTAATTCAACACCAGACTTTAAAGTTTTCTCGTGAAGTATGAGTAATGTATAGCATAAAGAGGTAGAGAGAGTGTATTGAATGAGGTATGATATTAAAATTTATTTCGACCATGGCATGAAATTACATCGCAGGTTGTAGGTATTTGATTGCAAGTTATGAAACTCCAGAGCACAAAACTATATACTAACAAAAAATAAATAAATCATTCTATAAAATTATGTATATATTCCTGATAAAAAATAGTGTGTGTGTTGATTAATACAAAATTTTGAAAAATGAATTTAAATTTTAATAAAGCTTAAAACAACATATTCCGTATATTCGAATTTATCGAAACGATCGAATTTATTTTTCTCTTGTTTTAATTTTATTGATTACTGACTTCTTGTTCTCTCTCAACCCTCTATAATAATATTTTCAGTTGTAAGGTTATTTACTATTTGGCACCTCAGCATATAACTTTCGCTAAATCCGCCACAAAAATTTAGTGCAAAAAGTAATTTAACGTAAATATATGCCAGAAAGAATACCAAATTACGAAGAAACAGTTTTCGAAATAAAGATAGCAGCTTCTAAAAATGTCGTAAGATTTTCAATTAATAGGCTGCACATTTCAGCTTTTTCTTCAATTTCTACTAACATATACTATGTATAAATGAATAAAAATTCTTAGTTTTTGAATGTTTTACTTTCATAAAACTTGCAAACTATAACAGAAATGTGTCACTATTTTGACACATTTTTGAAAATTAAATTTATTATTGGTGAAAGCAGGTGTTTCTCAAAAAATAATCCTGGATACTGCATTTTTGAACGTAAAATGAAACATTAGCCACTAGAAGGCTAAAAAAGGCAATAATTTCAAATCAAATTATCACCCATCAAATGACATAATGATGATACATAAAGAAATCAAATTATCACCCATCAAATGACATAATGATGATACATAAAGATTGCGCTTTAATATGAAAGAACTGAAGCACCAGACACTTTCCGTTAGATAAACGACCCTGCCATTCATCTCATATCTTCTTTAGAAAAAAAATGATTTCTGAGAAATTCTTAATTTGTTTCTGGCAGATAAGTTAATACCCAGCGGTTGAGCCGAAAAGAAATCACCTTTTCTTCCGTTCCGGTCAAAAAATCTTATCGAAACCAGGACGGGTTTCTGAGAAAGCTCTCTAGTCTGCTGCTGACCGTCACGACTGTGCGGACGGAAATTACGTCACAACATCCACTATCCACTGACCAGGATATCCGTTAACGCTAGGATCGCTCGTGCAATGAAATTTCCAATCATCCACAGCCTTTAGCATTGGGAGATAAATATTAGAGGATATCACGGAGACCGATGATGATGAGACCCAAATAAATCTATTGAACGAATACCTACCACGTAATGTAACATTCCTAAAGCATCAATTGATACATCGTCACATGCATCAATTTGATGTATGTGACATTCTAAGTTTTCATTATCAAATATTTTGCATAATATTGGGAATGTATATTTTAAAAGTAATTTACATAAAAAATTAAGTCAATTCCTATTTAGGTCAACAAAGAAAAATTTATTTTAGTTACTTTTTATTAAATAGTTACAATTGATATAAATATGTATATACAATGACAGAATCCCAACATTAAGTGACAAAATAGAAAGCGATTTGCCTTGCAATTTTCCATTTTCCTTTCTATATAGGGTGTTGGACTATTTTTTGCTTGTTTGTTAATATTTACTAATTAATTAAATTTAATTATTCTAATAAAATAGTATAGTAAAAAAGAAATCACATTCTCAGAAATTAGGCCATTCCGGTTGGAATCGAACTCACAACCTTTGGATTAGTCCAACGCACTATCTGTTGCACTACAGAGACACAAGGAAAGAACGATCGTTCGTTCTATGTATGCTGTTGGACTATTATTTCTATTTTCTACTGTTTATTCATTTTTTAATTTAATTAATTAATTAATATTTGTGATAAGGGTATTAATATCAAGTGTCATCCACTACAAGTTTAAAAACATGTATTTGAACTTGAATGGATGCCTTTTATTAACGATTGAAAATTTGAACAAGATATATATATAGAGAGAGAGAGTGAACTAAAAAAAATAGAGTAGGAATTGAATAAATAGCACGAAGTGATGAAAATGTTACTAAAACAACGCGAAAATGAAGAGTTAGTAAAAAGTGAAAAACAAGTTTTATAAAATACAAAAGTAATTAAGAAAATTTTACTACAAGATTACTCGAGAAGGTAAGCTGTTACTGAAAACAAGAAATCAATTAAAAGGTTACCATAAGTAAACAGGAAAATGAATTACTTAAAAAGATACCAAAAGTGTTACTAAAAGCAAAAAATAAGTATTGCTAAAAATAGAACGATTCTGAAGTGGTTGTGGTATCCAAATTAACATGGTCGCGAAGTCGTTACAGGTTTTATCGAGTTGAGGAATCGAAACCTAGTTCCACTGAAGACACGCTATGTTAGAGGGATGATGCATGCTAAATCTGTCGAGGCTCGAAATCCTCCCTTTAAAGTAGCGTGGTAATTTGAAGAAAAGTGTTATTGCAGGTGTTGTCCTCGCCATTTTAACGTGATTAAAAATTACGAGGTTCATAGACAACAGCCCTCCAGAGTTCAATGTAAATTAAAATGAAATCAAAGAGATATTCTGATTTATTATAAGCAAACTCTAGTTATAAGAAGTATTAGAAATGTTTGTGCACAAACTTTTAACATTAAATTTCTTTCTATCAACAAAATAATTCTAAATCTCTCCCAGTATTGATACCGAATGGTTATAAATAAAGTTACACTATTCAGAGAGGCCTGTAGAACCCGTTCTGCTTATCGGATTTTAATGAAACTTGGAATGTATGCTATAAGGACCATGAGGGAAAGGTTTCTGCAATTAAAAAAAAAAGTTCAGTTTGACCACTAGGAGGAAATGTGGTGACCAAATAAGGACAAAAAAAAAGATGCTAGAATCGTTAAAATTTATTCAATTACAGAATATGCTCAATATGTGCTCAATATCAATAACGTGTTGAAAGCGCATTACAGCGTTTGCAATTGTAGCGCGAAGAAACTCACAAGGGATTTCAGCCACATGGCGTGGCCGCGGTAGCCGAGTGGTATAGGTATCGGATCGTGGCTTGCCTTGTCACTATAGTTCGAGCTCAGTACCACTAAAGACTCGCCGTGTAGGCAGCGATGCACGTTAAATCTGTCGAGAGCTGAAACGTCCTCCCGTTGGTAAGGTGTGGTAAATAGGAGAGGAGAGTGCCAGCTCAGGTGTCGTCCACGTCACTTGGCCATGGTTCAAAATTACGTGGTCCGTCGCCAAAAGCCCTCGTGTAGCTGAACAGTGCGACGTTAATATTCAATCAATCAATCAGCCACATGGCGTACAATGCTAGCTTTGAAATCAGGTCAAGTCCCAATTCCTTCTTTACAAACACGGTCCTTTTGAAATTCTCGCAACCTGAAATCACAGGAATTCAAGTCAGGTGAGCGAGAAGGCCATGCATCCGGAAAATAGCTAGATAATTAGGATTATCGCCAAAATTTGCACTAATCAACTTTGACTTGGCAACCAATGTGAGGAGTTGCTCCATTTTGCATAAAGATAGTGGTTTGCAAACATTGTCGTTCCTTTAAAGCAGGAATGATTAACGATGACAAATGCTCACTGAATGATTCTCTGGCTTTGACTGCATGTTTATATAGAGGTTTTATGAATTTGAATAAGGAATATTCGATAAAAGCCACCTGGTGGTCAAAATTTGTACTAATTTTTATTATTATTATTACTGCCGAAATCTTTTCCCCATAGTCCATATAGAGTATATTCCAAGTTTCATCAAAATCCGATAAGCAGAACAGGTTCTACATGACTCTGAATAGTGTAACTTTAATTATAACCACCCGGTATTTTCTGTGTAACAAAAACTTAAATTGTCTTTTGCGTTTTATCTTGTTGAATCCGATGTTAATTTTTTTAACAAAATGTAAAAAGATTTTAGTAGAATTTTAGTAGAAAGTACAATTTTTTTTTCTTGTTATTTTTAATAAATCATAGGGAATCCTAACAAAAATAAAAATTAAAATGAGTAAACTATTCTCTTTAAGCAATTAATTATTAAAAGCAAACAAAATATTAAAAAAAGAATCTTGAACTGTAAATGACAATTTTTTACAAAACATATATATAGCTAATAATATTTTTTTTTCAAATTTTCAAGAAATATTTCGAATTTGTCTTAAATTTTTTATCGGTTTCATGTTATTTTTCGTACTAATTAAAAGATTTTGCGGGGAAAACAACTATTAAAGTCCAGAATTTTTTTTTACTTGTTTGAAAATTACTGAAAAAAAATTGAAAATTTTTAATGGAAATTAGCTAATAATTGAACATAACATCATTAAACTTTTTGTTAAAAGTGAATCACGATTTATCTGCTTGGAATAACTGCGTATATTTTATTTTTGTAAAATCGTTAAGCTTTCATAGAAGAGTACTAAAAATAGTTAATTATTCAAAAAATGGCTTTTTAAGTATGGATTTTTAATGACAAAATCATTTTTTAAGGGTTGCTTATTACCTTTCAAATTAAATTCAAAATTAATTATGGCTCATATCACTGCTCTAGGAACTTATTCCACGTCTATAGTCCATGCTTTCATTAATTTCACTTGTATAGCTTCAATGCAATATTATTTTAACCCAATAGAACGGTAAAAATATTTTTAAAACTAATCAATAGATGAAATAGCTACACCAGTGATCTGTAAACTTTTGAAGCACCTAAGCTACCTAATCATTTTAAATCCTGCTGTGTTTACCAACAGTACAATTTACAGCGTGAGTGTGTTACCAACGTTTTAAAAAATAATTTTACATTTGTTGAACTGGTCCATATATTTCAATTATATCTGGCGGTGTGATATCTATATGAACTAGTACCAACATCACGCGAAGACGATTGTTTTGGCATGATTGGTTACGTACTCGTGTTCGGAATGGAAGGTACCCAGAACGAACCTTCCCTCCTTCATTGGGGACCCTGGCCGTGCAAAGGAGCCGCACCCTTCACGCGCCGCAGTCGTAGGGCCATCTATCCACCGCAAAAGCAACCAAGCCGTCAAACATTGACGCAAATAAGCCGTTACTTCCCAAAGTCATCTCACACAAATGACGCAATCAAACCGTCACACAAATGATGCAATTCTCAAGCATTCACGCACGAATGACGCAATCCACCAAGTGACGCAATTGCTTACATGCTCGCCACGAATATGGTACCGTTCATTCGCCTATTCGCCGAAATACTGCCAGGGGAGTATGTGGCGGTGTGATATCTATATGAACTAGTACCAACATCACGCGAAGATGATCGTTTTGGCGTGATTAGTTACGTGGTATCAGGTAGGTAATGAATGGAACGTAATCAGAACGAACCTTCCTACCTTCATATCTATTACCTATGAATTTGTAATCAATTTTAATGTAACTGTATACAACAAAAAGGAAACTAATTGAATTGCACATTAGAAGTCGAAATGTAAAAAAATAATAAATATAACAAATTTAATTACAGATATTTTTATAAGTGTCAAATCAGTGGAGGAGTCAAGGCTAGTCAACAGGAGCATTAACGAGATCTACCGAAAATGTATCGTGAGGTACTAACTCGCGATCGTCAGTTTGTCGATCCCTGAGCTAAACCAATTTGATGCCTTGATATTTAAAAAACATTAAACGTATCATAAATTGCATACAGTAAATTATTACAGTAATATCCCGAACTTAAGCGAGAGGTGGGACTGAGTGACAGCCACGTAAGTCGAATTCGGGTAAATAGGGGTATAATTTCACACATATAAATACATATAAATTATTTTTAGTTGGGGCTGTAGACGGAAGAAAATAGTAATTTAGGAGAGAAAAAAAAAGGTTTAATGAAATCTTACATAACACAAATACAAACTCGCAAATCGAAGTTATTTTGAAGTAGAAAGTTTCATCAAACTTAACAATGTAGTCTGCCGGCTCAAATAGTTTTATTTCTACTGCAAAATGTCCTTGTAACATGCTAATAATTTTTGTATTGCTTGTTTTGTTGAAAAAGTACGCTCTTCGTTGGAGTCTATATTTCCTAAAATTTGTATCCCTTCTTCCATTAAACTGAGGCCTTCTGTCAAATTCCCAACCGTCATTCGATCTTTCTGATTGAACTGGGTCTAAAGACTCAAATTATTCAATGTCTTAATCTTGCTCATGAATTTCATGGAGCTCATCAACTATCAACTCCTGATTGTGGGAATCCAGCAGTTCTACTATCCACTTCTAAATTTATTTGCCTGGCAAAATCGACAACTTTTTTCAATCAAATTACCAATTTCATCAGGCACCGGCACTGATTCCGTCTGCTGGCCGCGGTAGCCTAGTGGTCAAAAGATTCGTGGCGGGCGTGTAATGAGTTCGAGCCTAGTACCACTGAACAACCGCCGTGTAGGGTGCGATGCTCGTTAAAACTGTCGAAGCTCAAACACTCTCCCGTTGGTGTAGTGTGGAAATTAGGTGATGGGGTGCAGCTCACTATTCACTTATAAATAAATTAATTATATTATTAATAATATAACTTAATAAATTATTATATGGCTAAGCGTCGATCCCACGTGATGCGTTCGAACATGTTGCGACATAGCCATCCTGTGATGACTATGTCGTTCCGGATCCGCGTAAGCTAGAGGTGTGGGATTATCAAAATGATGAGACATATTGGTTCTTAATACAACTTTTATTAAGAATAACTTATATTACTTAATTCTAATTGACAACTTTATTTAAAGTGAGAGTTAACACCCAATTAAACCTAATATTCAAGTCAGATCACGCAACTAGAACATTTATCTTAATTATAATAAATAAACCGATTCATCTAACTTCCTATACCAAAATATTACCTTTTGCAGATCTCCTTCCTTCAACGATTCAGTAATATCTATAATGTCACTTTATATACGACGATTCCAACTTCTTTATAATGAACTTCTATTCCTTCCAAAGCTATCGGACAGCTAACTCTTGATCTGAAAGATTCCACACTAAGCTATCTCTAAACTTGCCGCCCTTATCATCAAAGCTTCTATCCTTTTAAAGTATATCTTATTTACATATTATCTTCGTTTATCTTCTTGGTATTGGGTTGGAAAGGTTTTGCCATTAATCGTGGCCGTCAAAGAACATAGGAGTTATGTTAGCAGAAGGACGCGAGAGACGTCACAATGTATGTTAGTGACATAGGAAGAGGAAAATGAGTAATCGTGTTGCGTAGCTCTCAAACAAAAGACGAATTAATGAGATTTGAAAACCAAGTAACTCTCTGGGTAAGCGTAAGTCAGGGTAGCGGAAGTCTAGGTATTGCTGTATTATTATAATGTGATTAAAATAGTTAAAAAATCTATACCTAGGTACCAAGGACTTATCAATGATACGGGGCCCCCCAAGCTACAGAAGCTCTAACACATATACACTAACAAATATCGAAAAAGAGCGTTCTCGAAAATTTGATACAGGACCCACTTAGGACTAGCTACGCCAGTGCTAGGTACATTAGTAAAAAGTAACAATTTTACGAGAAATGTTGTATATAAACTCTTTACTTAATTCTATGGTAATTTTCTTTTAAATGTTGGACTTTAGCTAATATTACATCATATAATTCCACTAAATCAGATTTTTAATTAGTTCAGGCAGAAAAAATGTATATTTATGCCCTCGTATTACATTTAAGCGTACAATGATTAAAAAAAAAAAGATTTAATTTTAAAGGGGATTTAGAGTTTGATTCATAAATGGGGTAGAAAAAAAAATGAAATGGAAACATATTCAATTGAAATGCCACTCTCAACTTTTTAAAGAGCAATCCTTCAAATAAAATAATGAAAATTTGGTCAAATCATTGAAATAATCCTCGTAATACATCAAGGAATATGATAAATTAAGATTAATCCTCGTTAAACAAAACCTCCGAGACGTGAACATACAAAGAATAATACCCCAAATGACGGAACGGAGATAAAGGCTGTCCCTCTTTTCCACACTTTTCGTCAAGAATCGTTATGAAAAGCCGATGGACTGTTTAAAACCAGTCCTCCTCAATCTCAGAAAAAGGACCAGTTATCAGGAGGGAGGGGTGACAAGTGAAAAATTAGAACTGGAAAAAGCCGAAGGCGTGATATATTGTCACCTCGACTTTTGAAGAATTACCCCAAGATAACCAGGGATGAGTAAAAAGGTAACAGGGTTTTAAAACCCTCACATTCAAAAAGACAGATATATCTTTTCAAAAATGTCTCTGAAAGTTTATCATCGAAAAGTGGTCCGGGAGTCCATTTTGGCGAAAAGCAAACCAAAAAATTCATCCCCATTTTTCAACCCATTCGACCCTTTGTAAATGGAAACCTGAAGCGAGATAATAGTAATGATAATAAAAATATAAAAAAAAAATCCCTTGGTGGGTAAAAATTTTTGAGTAAGACTAACCGTTATGCGAACCATTGTTGAAACCTCTTTCTCCATCGACAGGCACAAGAAAATTGAAGAAGTCTCGGGTTATAAGACGTCGTTATCATCAATCAGAGGAGAGAATCCCCCACCCAAGACTTTTCGCTCATCCATACGTCTTTCAAGCCCAATAACATCGATCGTAGACTCCCTATGTTCTTTCTCTTATTAGTTGCGAATGGGGCATCGATAGCTTAAAAGCGTTAAGATGATTCAGGATTACCGCGAGTTCTAATCAAAAATCCGAAATCAATTTATCTGCTGCGATCGGGAAGGCGTGAACGTTGAAGGGTTCTATTACTTCTTAAACTAAGAACTCTATCTGTTTCTATTAGTTTCTAACTTGCAACGAGAAATTTTACACATTTGGAGTTAAAAAAAAAAAGGGTTATCGATTCCTAAGGCTTGGGTTTTCTGTTATCTGTGTGTGACGATATGGTGGTAAAATTGTCTTTTTGTCATTTTTGTTGTTGTTTTTCACTACGCGTTATTTATCACGCATAACATTTCTTTCTTTTTTTTTAATTTTAAGATATTCATTTATTTTTTAACATATATTATCGTCGGTCTAGTTATTAGAATTCGTAACTCCACCTGGGGTGTTAATTTGATATCGGAGTGCTACACGCCAAGTTGTGGTTTATGTTTGTCAAGATGGGCGATAACATTACAATATGGTTACCTTGGTATTTGTATCGTGTGGTCATGTGTATCCTCATTTGTATCGTTTGGCTCGATTACAGAATCGCGCTAAACAGCGCTTGGCTCGTATATCAAATTAGTTGCCTTTGTGGAGTTACGCATTCTGATAATTAGGTCGACGATATGTATGTCCGCGGTAGCTTAATGGTCATGGTCATAAACTCGAACCGGCATTGAGTTTGTCGGGTAATAGGTTCGAGTTCTGGTTCCTCTAAAGACAAGTGAGAGAGAGATTTACCGTGCAGAGAGGCTGAAGCACGTTAAATATATCCAGACTCAAAGTCTTCACATTGGTGTAGTTTAGAATTATGAAGCGTGAAGCGAGCCAGCTATGGTGTCATTCTCATCGGTTGAACGAGGTTCAAAATTGCAAGGTTCATCGCCATTGAACCTCGAATAGCTTCAAAGTGTGACGTTAATAAGTAATCAATTAACATATAGTGTGTTCTGGACATTAATATGGTAAAATGTGCTAATAGAATTATTTACTAACAGATTTTAATAATGTTATATAGACGTACAAGAGAATGACTTTAATAAAATCACTTTTTTTTTCGGCATACTGAAATTAATTTCATATAAAAAAAATTAATGGCATTTTGAAATAATTTTATTTGTTCGAGTAACAAAGCAATAAAAAATGTATTTAAAATGCTTTATATAAATGTTAATAATTTTAATTTTTAAAAATTTGTGGCCCAGTACTGAATCTACGAGATCACTTTTTCATAAGGCTTTTTTTTAATCATCAGATATTTGCCACACACATTTTTAAAAAACTATATATTTACCATATAGAATTTTTTTTTTCAAAATATAACAAAATAACGGTATTTTTAAAGTAAAAATCAAAGAAAGACAAAAGAAAACTTCCAACAAAGAATGTTATTGATTAAAAAACAATAATAATAAAATATTCAAATATTTTTTTTTTACTTCAGTATTTCTTCAGCAGGTCTTAACTTTCAACTAATTGATACCCATTTAAATCAGTTTAAAAGAAATCTGGATACAAGCACTCTTTAGTAATAAATTCTGGTACGTTTATGTGCAATAGTAACTTCGTATTATTAAGAAATTCATGATTTAATTAATGAGAATTTCTTAATATACACTTTCTGGTATAGAAAATGCAATAATATGAAGATTCAACCGTATGCATATGTAAATTTAGAGGAATACGTGATTAAACAGGTTTTTCGTTTAATCTGAAATCAAATTTGGTGACGTGTTTATAACGTGGGATAGAGGAGAAGGAAACAAGGCAACAATCGCGCGCGCTATTTCGTTATTTGTACTACGTCAAGTCTCTACTTATCTTACTTTATGCAGATCCCTTACACTTTCATTGCTGTATGAAAACTATTTTTCTTTTAATAAAATATTTATGCGTTCTCTGCCTCTGTATTTATTTTCACCATGTTCCACTCTTTTTTTCATGGTGGTTAATTTTCCACACTTTGGACAGCACATATTTTTTCACATAATTAGAATTTTATTTAGGATAAATGAAGTTCTTGTGAATCCTTAAAACATTTATTTTGTAAAATTTCCAACACATAAAAATTGTCATAGGTGACAGTTATCGTTTTCAAATAGACCGTGATCAAATGATTTTTAACAAAAGCAACTGCAACTTATTTAAAATTGTTCATAAATAGTAAAGATTATCTTCTTTTTGATTACGTGTGAAAAGCTTAAATTCATTTCGTTTCAATTCAATTTTTTTTACGCTAACTGAAAAAAAAAATATTTATGGAATATATGTATTAGTTTGCCTACTCAAATTCTTTTTTATTTATCAATGATAATAGATTATTCTATCTTATAATATTCTCGATTTTAATAATATGCATGAAATTCATTAATGTGTTGAGGGAAATTTATTTGCTTGTTTTTAATTGGTAAAAGATTTATTAAAATTTAAATTTGAATTTAAATTACCATTAAAACTCAAATTCAGTGGCCCATGAAGACCAGGGCCTACTGTGCCCATTCTAGTATACGTGACCATTGAACGCTGAGGTGCATGGGCAGATGTCCCGATCAGGTGGATAGTCGGAAGCGAGAGTATTTGAGTCTTCAAGCAAGCTTGGTACTCATTCATCAACCCAATGAGGTAGGGATGAAAAATTACCACTCAACCAAGCCATAAAATTGATGAAATGCAGATATCATAACAAAAATAACGAACATTAATTATATTTAAAAGAAAAAACTATTCTTATTTTTAAAATTTAATTACAAAAGTACATGCTTATAAACCGCATCAACAAAAGCAAAAATTTTACTTAACTACTCTGAAAACATCTGTGTTTTTTTAAATATTACTTTGCTCACGCGAAAGCGCATAAATAAGGCTAAATACTTAAGAATTACGTCCACTCCACAAGGTCCTCTTTCACTGTAGTCATTAACCCGAAAAATATATCCAAAAATCCGGTATCTCTTAAAAATGATTCATAGCGATTACCCCTTAACTAAAAATCCATAATTACACAAAAGTCGTTCCCTTTCAGAAATGTCACGCTTATAAATAAGTGGCGAAAAATGAGCACTTTTTGAGGCTCGCATAGAAAAGTCTCTATAAATCCATTCTCGTTGATCATCATCAGTCAAGTCCTAAAAGATGCCCGCTCAGACAAAACCCCCATCGAGGAAGCTTCCATGGGGAGAGGGAAGAGGCTAAACCTAAACTGACACCCCGATAAAATGAGTGACAGCTATTAATAATCCTATCGGGTCTACTCTAGCTACTATACGGATTGATCCTGGACCAATTAATTTTCGTTTTTGCCCACCCATTTCGAAACAAAGAATGACATTGGGGGAGGGGATGTCCCGTCCCCTCTTCTTTGCCAATGGTTGTCTCTCTTTTCTCTTATATAAATGTAGATGTATATCTCCCGGCGTTGGATATTATTTTTCTTCCATGTCACACCACAATGGGTAAGGCAGCGCCAAAATAGATGGTTCGCTAAGTGTTTTGCTTTAATCTGATAAGGATGGCAAGAATCTTGGCCGATGATTCCTTTTTGGTGAAGGTGGACTTAGGGGTTAGTGGCTAGCGATTAGTGGATGTGATTACCACGCCATCTAGGCCAAGACGATGCTGCTGTTGCTTTCTTTTTTTATTACTATTATCTCTCACTTATCCCCCTTCGTGAGAATTATTACCCCAATTTTGTCTCGCGAAAAACCAATCTGTTTTTCTTTTTGGTGATATTGGATGCTCATATCTGAACTGATTGCCTATATATGTCAGTTAAGATGTACATGTCATTTTTTAATTATATGATATATCTCTACAGTTAATTTAATTTATGCCTTAGTTAACAAATCAGATGTTTTTTTTTTTCTTTTGCTTAGATAGCTACTTAGTTGTTTTTCTTCACTATATATTCATTTACGTATTAATTCACGTAGAACAGTGCTTCTCAAACTTTAAATATTATCAAAACAATTTTCAATCCTAATTATCATCGCGCGCCCCTTGAGAGAATGAAAATGTATTGAATTCAATTTTAATGTAATTTTACGTGCTTTACAATACGACTTTAAATATAAACCGCACAAATTATTAAGAAAAGAATAAAAGTTTGTAAATGTCGAGCCCATGTAATAATAAGTATTAAACTTGTTTTTAACTTAAAATGGTGAAATACATTATGCATGGTGAAATACATTATGCAGTACTGATACATTTGTAAGTATATTTTATTAGTGTAAACATGTATTTTATTTTTTATTATGTCAGAATATTTTATTTTGCTGCCTTTCCAAAAGTTAATATTCTTTTAAGTAATCTTTTCTTTTCGATATGATAGTGCCCCCCTGGTAAGATTATCACGCTCCCTAAGGAGACGCACCCCACAGTTTGAAAAACGCTAATGTAGAAGGTTTGCTTTTAATATTTCAGCTACTTATTCGAGTGAACAGTGATGTCTTAAGATTTCTTGAGGCCACATAGGCCCTTACCAAAAGTAGGTCCTGCTTACTATCCTTTTAAGTCAAAGATATATAGTATACGTTGTCAAATAATCGTACAGAAGATAGCCCATAATAAATAATATTCATGATTTACAATCTCACAGACCTAGGCACAAATCTTCTGGACCGACTATGTGGCGGCGGTAGCCTAGTGATCCAGGTCACGACTCATGGCAGGCTTGTCATGAGTTCGAGCATGGTACCGCTGAAGACCCGCTTTGCAGAGGAGGCTCAAACGTCCTATCGATGGTGTAGTGTGGAAGTTAGGAGACGGAGATTCCAGCTCAGGTGTCGTCCTTGTCACTTGATCATGGTTCAAAATTATGAAGTTCGTCGTCAATCGCCCTCGTGCAGCTTTGAAGTGAAAGTGTGATGTAAATATAACCCTAACTCTGGAATGACTAGCGCGTCTTTCGAGTAAATGATTAATAATGGTTGAAACTCGAATGACAGGTATGACGTAATAAAAATGCAGTCTTTCTAATGTTGCCAGCTGGCATATAAATCGAAATTCCTAGTCTTACAGATAATATGTCCAGGAATAACATTTGACAATAAAAAAATATTCAGATCATGGTCTTACAAAAGCCGAGTTGAGAACAAGACGAGCCTTTCCCCTCCGAGACCTTGGGTTCAATTGGTCCATGCCTTAAAACATACCGAATAGGGAAGTATGATTAAAGCTACACTAAGAATTCCACTGAGTAAGAATGTGTAATAATATTAAGGATATGCATCCCAAAATTCCTGACTGCCATCAAATGACGAGTGAGGCTTTATTAATGTCGCACTATAAAGTAACACAAGGGCTATTAGTGACAGCCCCGATATTTGTGAACCTCGGTCAAGTGATGAGAACGACTCTTAAATTGGCACCCCCTCTCTAAACTATCTCACCACACCAATGGGAGGACTTCATCAGATGGTGAAGAGTAAAAAGAGAGGAATTTCATTCACCTGACATGCAGGTCATGATAAAATTCGATTTGCATAATACGGACTAAACACTGAAGATTCGAATGCTTAGATCTCATCCTTTAAAAGCAACTGTAGAGTGTAATGTACACTAAATCTTTCGGGGTTCAAAGGGGTTTTGGAGTTTGTGGAAATTAGGACAGTGAATTATAAATACTTGTTGACTTAAATATGAAATATAGGATCTCACGTGTAATTCTTATATAAATGCTAATAATTAACTCAAACCAACCAAATTGCATTGTACTACACAAATTAGGTAAAACATACAGCCCCCATTATTCCATAAATTCATAACTTATTCGATATTACGTTTTGATCAGCCAGTCACTAGAATAGATCTTTTTTTACTATTTTGTAATATATTTTTCACAAAGTAGGAATTTACATTGTTTATCAGATCCAGAGTAATTTGAATAACTCTTTTATAATTTGAATAACTTTTATAACTCCACAAACATTTCTTAGGAAACTGGATTCATATAAGATGAGCTGGCAGTGCTTTTTATTTATCTAGATTATTTTTTCAGACTTAAACTTACTTAGCTTTAAATAGATTAAATCAGAAACAAAAATATTAATTAATTTTTTTAATTATTTAAATATGCTTTCATTATTTTTAAAATGATCGAAAACTATTTTTAAATATTTTTTACCTCTTAACTCATAAACAGAATAATTTAAAAGCAAAAAGTAAAATGGACGAGTTGAAATAAATTACGCAAGTAAGATATTTTATAAGTCACACACATATATATATATATAGTCTCTGTACTCTTAAGTTAAATCTGAATCAAGCTTTACACGATGGTGTCAAAGATATTCATTCTTCTTTAAGATAGAATGCAGTTGAAAACAGAAGTATCTTCTCGACAATTAAAGAAACGCTAAATAAAAAAAATGAATTTCATTTCAAATTGTTTGCAAAAATAAATTGTGGGAATGAGCATAAGTTCTTTGAAAAATAAATAATAAATCTCATTTTTTTTTATTTGTATGGAAAAGAAACCTAAATATCATGGAATACATGTTTTCCTTTTTTTCTACTTTGATAAGCAATTATTAATTTTTAAGTTCAAAAATATAAATGTCTTTTTTTTTAATAAAAAAAAAATTCTAATTTTTTAGTAAAATAAAAATTGTTTACATCCATTTCTTTATCTATTTTCAATTTGCTCAGAATTAATTAATAGTTTTAATTAAATGTTAATATCTGAAGACATATTATTCCTTTTTATTCGTATATTTTTTTGAAGGAGGAACAATTTGAAGAATTAAATAATGTAATTTTTACAATTTGTTTTCCTTCTAAGCACTGTTTCTGAATATCTTGATGCAAATGGCGAAATTACATGTTTCACATCAAAAACTATTAATTTATCACAAAGATATGAATAGAAAATTAAGTTTTGAACAATTTGAAACTGAATTTTTAGCATTGAGGCGACTTATACTATCAAAAAAAAAAAAAAAAATACAAATATCATTCAGTCTCTTTCGAATATGAACTTAATATTTATTCTGCAATACATCAATGTATTCTTATTAAGAGTTTTTTAAATTAGTAATATTATGAAATAAACTTTATTTTAATAATTATCTTTGTTTAACGTATTCTTTGTTTTCTTTCTGTTCGTAATAGCTTTAAAATATTAGAAAAAATCGCATGCAAAACATTTTATTTTATTTAATATCCCACCTTATTTACTACAAAAGAATAATTTCAAGTTTCTCATAAAATATTATGGTCCATATTCCTTTTCTTTCAACATTACACCTGTGATGTCACAAAGAATACAATTGAGGTATTTTGTGATTTTACAATGACTAAAAAAAGAATGTTGAAAAATTGAATTCAATTTTAAAAATGACATTGAATTCAACTTTAACCCATATTTCTCATTAATATCAAATAAATTAAATATTATTTACTTTTATAATACTTTTGAAAAAAAAATTGAAGCGTATTGCTATGAACATAAGTTTTTTAAAATTGCTATAAAAAGTGATGGGAAGACTTAATTTCAGTGTTTTAAGACAGTACAGCGGCTTTAATGTCTAAAATACTATGTCTTTTCGTTCAACTGTTTTAATAAGAAAAAGTAAATATGAACCCTAAAATCCTAAACATTCTCTATCTATGCTAAGGATAGGGAATGGAATAAGGATATGAAATATTAAGGTAAATGCCACTAAAAAATTGGAGAACATAACTCATACAAATAAACAAAACATGTGTACAGCTCCATTTCAGTCGTCTTCTACAAGAAAATATGCGAATACATCTTGTAAAACCTCCAAGACACAGAAGAAAGAAATGCCATATATCTCCCAATCTTCCGCAACATTTCTCCTGCAAATTTCGTATCACAAGGCTGTCGCGATTACGAAAGCTCAGGCTTATTTTTCACAAAAAGAAAAACTTATTACTTTCCCATAATATCGAACAGAAGCATCAAATTACAAATTAGACCGCCAAAGGAGATAAAAATATACTCTCCTGTCAGCGCAACTTCATCATCTGAAAACTCTATTGGAATAGATAGATAGATATATAGAGGGAAGCGTGTGAGCAATAAAATCGCCGAAAGAGTCATTTTTCTCCACTGAAGAATCGATACGTTTTGTTTCCCATACCCTGCCAAATTCTTACTCCTTATCAGCGAAACCCCAACGTGTTGCCGTTAAAAATTTGGCGCCAAGTCAGATAGAGCAGGATAGATCGAAAGTTATAACCGTAATACCTATTGACAAATGGATTTTCCAACAACATAGAGAAATTGATAATCTTCTGCAGATTCCCCTCCCCCCTCCTTCTATCAGTCCCCTTTTTTCCCCAGAAAACGTGATTAAAAGGAATACGCAACTATTTGGCGGATTTTGTTTTACAATCGCCAAATGATGCTAATGAGCCATTGGGATATCGTCACCTCAGCGAAAACCACAAAGTACCATTCGAACTGCTATCGACAGCTGACTTGGCTGAAGTGAATGGTATACAAAACAATTTGGAAAGCCAAATCGGTATTGTTATTAACTCTGATGTGTTAAAATATGCAGCAAGAAACTAGTAATCATTATATATTGTGCTGAGTTTTCAAACTCGTGTATCGGCGTGAATGGAAAATTGTGTTTTGCTAATAGATCGTTGCAAAAATAAAAACGAAGAAAAAAATATTTAAATTATTGAGACATGTTGAAGTTGTCAGCACGTTAAGCGGATAAGATAAATGAAAATTCCAAAACATATACATTAGCTTGCATTTCCGTAGTTTGTTTATTTTCTAAATAGCAATGAAGCGCCAAAAAGTTAGATTTCCCATTGAAAAATACTAACAAACGTAAAAAAAAAATTTGTTCTTTGTGTTGTAAAATATTGCTTCTTAATGGAGTAAATAAAAGCGATGCAGTTATTCAATATTTAGGGGGGGGGGGATAAATAATTGTTATTTTTCAAGGTCGTATTTTGTGTGTTCTTAAGTTATTATTCCACAACTAGAATATATTATTTGGGATAAGAAAGTATAATAAGCGATGTAATGAGTAGTAGTAGTTCTAATTAGTGCATTAACTGTAAATTTACCTTATAATCTGCCAGTGATCATGATATAGTAATTCATTTTCTTTAAAAATTCATAGCATAAGAACTTGCAAAGAATTGCCTTTTAAATAATTTTAACAATTTAAATAAAAACTATAATTTTTCTGAAAATATTTTTTTTTCTGTACTAGTTAAAAATATTTTGAATCCTTCAGAGTCCTACTCCAATATACGTATGTGTTTTTGAAAAGAAAATATTATAGTACTGAAGTATGGTGATAGGCAAAGAGGGGGGAGAGGGGTTGAATTATGTTAAATTTATTTTTTTACTATCAAAACTTATTAATCACATTAAATCTCATTAATAAAAACTTCTATATAGCTCACAACATAATTATTATTTAATATATAGCTACAGAAAATGAAAAACAAATAGGTTAGAGATGCAGTTAGTGAAAAATTCTCTCAGTGCAATAAATTTATAAATATATGAAACACATTATTCTATTTTACAATTTAAATTTATTTGAAACACTTTTATGTAAACTAAATTATAATACATGTAAAATAAAAATCGAACAGTTCATTACAATTATCCATCTTTTTCACTGACTAGTTGTAATATTTATTCATATTATGCAAGCTAAAAAATTTTCCTAAGCTTGTTTTCTTAACCTTGCCCCTATTTTAATTTCTGGACGATATTTCATATTTATTTCTCGCTAATGTAATCAAATTCACATATTGAAAACTATAATTATTGTTAAAGTTGCATTCAATAAATTTACAGCAGTAAAATTAAATACTAGACATTGGTAAGTCCATAAAAATTAATTTAAAACTTTAAAACATGCTTAAGGTATCCGACTACATTCGGAACCGTGATTTTGTAAAAGCGTATAAATGGATAATATTTATGATATTTCGTGTCAAATTAGATTAAAAAATGTATCTAAAATTGTTTTAAGAATAGTATTACAATAAAAAATTATTTAAGTACAATATTTTGACAAAAAAATGAACATAGAATGACCCATTTTCAAAATATTCTCCTTTTTTCAAAAATGCTTCTATTCTAATAATATTTTGCCTGTATATAGCTCAGACCTCTTTAAAGAGGTTAAACTAGAATTTTTGAAGTATATAACTTAGAAGTGGGTTTATCCATGTTTTACGACACAACAGAGGAGAGAAATTTTAAGAAAAAAACGCCGATAATTATATATTTCAATGGGTCGTAACTCTGAAAATAATGTGAATTTTTCAAAAATCATAGTTGAGCCTCTGTACAGAGGTCTGAGCTATATACAGTCAAAATATTGTTATATAATAGAAGCATTTTTCACAAAAGGAGAACATTTTGAAAAAAGGTTATTCTAAGTTAATTTTTTGCCGAAATATTGTATTTAAATTATTTTGTTTTCGTCAAAATGTCCTTAAAATTATTTTATACATATATTCTAACCTAAGTGACACTAAATATCATGAAAATCATCCATTTATGCGCTTTTTTAAAATCACGGTTTCGAACGTAGTTGGATACCTTAAGATACAATTGAGATAAATTTTCACCTCTGTAAATTGTAAAAAAACAATAAAACAAAGAGAGAGAGGGAAAAAAAGTCAAGCATAGCGCTTAAGTTAATTTCATAATCATATCATAGATTTGTTACACCCAACCCAATACATCGATGGTTAAAAAATAAAATGAAAAAAGAACCATCCCCTTCTTTTTGAAAAGGGGATTCCCTGTTTTCTTATCTTTAACTTGGACGATTCGTCGCTTGAGGGTACATAACACGGCTTTCAATTTCAGCAGGGTTTTTTAATACAATTTTTTTACTTTTTTTTCTTTACTTACATTTCACGTCTTTTCTTTTTTTCTTAGTCACTAGCAATCAACATCCTCACCTTCTAATATATAGATATATACTACGTAAGATGAGTTCAAAGTATGGGGCGGCGGGGGTGGAAAAGGTATCTTCAGAAGAAGATTTGAGAAGAGGCAGGCCTGGAGATCAAATTTTGAAACCTATCATCTTAAACTACCTGCGGCTTATGGGTTTTAGAGAGTCTTCTTTTGAGTTAGGTTGATTTTTTTCCTAAAGAGTTCGAAACCTTCTTATCCGAAATCTTTCAATGAAAATCATTTTTATAAAAACCCATTTGCTTTTCCTGGACATCTTCTCTCTTTCTCATTCGCTCTTTTTCCTGTCTTTTTTCCCGTCTATCCTTTTTTTTTCCTTCTCCAACTTCTGGATGTATGTTAACTGGATCTACGTTAACAGCTTGTAAACTAAAAATTCAATCTATTTTCTCATACCTGGAAGCAATGTGCATGCGTAATATTGGAAATCCGTGTTTGTATGTCATTCCTTTTTTTTAAAAACGTTTGGGAAAAAAAAATAAAAATGTCTTGCGATGAAATTTTCTCTCACCTTTGCCTTTGAATAGTACATAAATGCAAACTTTCTCACTTTTCTATATCAAATGGAATTCGTTTTGAAGGAAAAGATTCGTGAAATCTTTTACAAACATTTTATGCATAAAATATATTTTATGATGCTGCAAAAAGGAATCACTGTTTCTTAAAATATGGTGACTATTAACTGAACAAGCATGTAAGTTTAAAGGGATGGTGGACCTTCAAAATGTCAGATTTCGGTCAAAACTGCGATTTTGATTTTTTATACTAATACCCTTTCTTATATTTTACAGAATAATTATGTCAAAAACTTCTGTCCTTTTGATTATTAATTACTGAATTATTTTTGTTATTTCAATCAAATATATAAATGTTTTAAATGCACTTTTCTTAGCTTGCAAATTTTCTTTTTTCATTGTTACGTAAAATGCTCCTTGCGTTTCAAATTACGTCATATCTCTTTTAAATTTTCACAACTTATAAAAGAGAATATAATTCACAAATGTGTGCATTAGTTTTCTAAAAAAATTAACGGATCATATTTTGTGCTGATTTGAATACCTTGAGTGTGCGATAATTGGTGAAACATTTCATGTACTATAGAAAATTTATCTTTTTTTCATCAAATTTTATTCGGAATTTAAAATCCATGCACAGATATATTTTATTGTAGTTTATAAATGTATAAAACAAAAATTATGTGCATATCTTAAAAACTAATGCGCAAGGAGCATTTTTAAAAATAGTTTTAAAAAATTTAATTTTTTTAAAAAACAATCTGTTGATAATAATATTTTAAAAAATATATATATTTAAATTGTGAAATATAATAATAATTTAGTGCATTGATTCTATTTTCCACATGATCTGTTGCACACACACAATTTTTTTTTAAATAATATTAATTTTTAAAATACCTACTCTTTAATATTTCTTTAAAAATATTTGATTTATTAATGATTTTATTTTCAAAATAAGAAAGAAGTAAAGATGTGTGGTTAGTTCTGATTTCATTGCTTACTTTGGTATTATTTTTTGTTCCGTCCTATCGATTCTTCTTCCAATGAGTGCGCATTCATCTTCTGAAGTTTAAGCAAATATGCGAAAATTAAAAAGGAACTGCATGTTCGAATGTTTCTTTATAAACTTTTTAAGCAGTCAAAAGAAGGTATCAGATATTGAATAACAGAAAGAGATCACAGAAGAACTGATGGAATGGAAGTTGAGTGTAGTAAAATATTGAAATTTAGTTGCATTAAAAATGCGTCGAAACTGGATTCAGAGTCAGGGAATTTCTAAAACAGTACCTCCTTTATTTATAAAGTTCCGTTGTAGGTAACAAGTCACAAGTTGGATTTATTTTTCAACAATATTTTCGTACAAAAAGGCTATAAACAAGCAATATATATATAAAAAAATTAAGTCAATTCCTACTTAGGCCAACGAAGTAAATTTTATTTTAGTTAATCAAATTTAATTAATGAATTAATATTAGAAAAAACTATTTCAACATCTTGTGCCATCCACTACCAGTTTAAAAATATATATCTGAAGCCAAAAAAATTCATTAGAAAAACTTACTGGCGCCATCTGTTGGTGCTGGTTCTAGCTTTCTCAGAGAAAACGCAGAATAAATTTAAAATTAAAAAATAAAATTTAATTAATGAACTAATATTTGAAAAAACTGTATTAACATTCAGAGTCATCCACTACAAGTTCAAAAAAAAAATGTATTTGAATTTCAGTGGATGAATAAAACGTACTTTATTAACGATTGGAAATTTGAAAAGAGATATATACATATATATATATATATATATATATATAGGGAGAGAGTGAACTAGTAGTAAAAATTGAAAAAAAGGCATTAAGTGCAAAAAAAAATAACTATGTACGAGTAATTGTTGTGCACAATGTTAAAAATGTGTAATATTTATTACATTGGGGTTATTGCTGTCCTATCAATGTAGTTATCTTTTACTATTTATTATTTTTAAAACCTTGTGGGGTTGTAAGGGCTGATGATAGTAAAAGAGAATACGTTGTTGAAACTTGTATCCCTCAGTTTCATTAAGCAATATTCCGCTCACCTTAAGAAAGTTCTTAATTTTATTATTCTTCTCAAATTGAGAGTTCTTAAGGGGGGTAACTAGGTCGAAAGTTCAAATAAAATGTTTTTAGTTTGAATTTTTCATTATATATTTATATATAGTCTCCCAAAATTTGAAAGCTTTAAGTTAAAAACATTTTGAGCTCTGACAACTTTTTATTTCTTTTCATACATATCCCAAGTGTAAATGAAAACTTTAAACTGATTTATCTAAGAAAGAAAAAAATAACTAGTTTATCTTCTATTAAAATGCTAAGGTTTTTTTTTCTATTGAGCCAAATGCATTGATACTTTTTTCTATCTATTGCTATTAATACATGTTAAAAAGTTGCTATGCATTTTTCAATCAAAGCAATAGTTATTTTTTTAAAAATAGCTGAAGTTGGAATTCGTACATTTTTTAAGGAATTTTCAATAAACATTCATTAAAAAAAGTATTTTACGAATATCAGTTATCAACAAATTTCACACCAACTTTTGTTTTGATGTACTTATAGATCAAAATTCATAAGCGTACGTCAGTTATATTAGAAGCAGTATTTTAAAATTCCTTCATTATTTTAAAATTTTTCTGTAAAAAATTAAAAGGCTAGCTTTTTGTAGCATTTTTTTTTGCATAAGAAATATTTTATTGTTTTAAAACTGTTTACACATACATAGATTAAAAGCAAAAAAATTGTAAATACCATTCCATTTTTTTGTTGTAAATTATACCACGCCCCTTTATCATTTTAATGAATTTAAAGATCAATTATATTTGCAGAACATCTCTGCTGATCTCTTTTGCAACTCCAGAATATTTACTTAAAAATTATCGAAGATAATCTGTGGAGACTTTAAATGTATTAGTTTTGTAATTCTAAAATAATATTTAAGATTTTAGTTAACAACTTATTTTAGAATTGCCCTTATTAATAAGAGTAAATTATGTGTAGGTGTATACAGGGTGACCCAAAATAGCGCCCAAACTCTACACGACTAAATTCCTCGTTGGAAGTCTATAAAAAATATTCAAAGAACTGTACTTGTACGCGATCAAGTGTTAAAGAGAAAAGTACGGAAAACAAAGTATGACGTCACAGCCGGTGCAAGAGGGAGAAAAACACTGCATTGGACACATCCACAGCAATATTTTCAAACTTTTAAAATAGCAGATGTTCAAAGTGTCCGCCGTGCATATCAAGGCAAGCTTGAAAGCACCGTGGAATGGATGAGTGCGACATTACAGCAGCGTGGTATCCACCGAAGCAGCATGTAGACGAGCAACTAAGTCTATTTGTGTAATCACTTTGTCTGGATACATTATCTCCAAAGGAAAAGAAAATCTAACGGTGTGAGATCTGGTAATTATGGCGGCCATAGGACCGGACCCCTACGTTCAATCCATTTGTGGGGGTCTGCCATATCCAGCTAATCACGTACAGAAGCACAGAAATGTACTGGAGGTCCTCCATGCATCATCATTTATCGTATTTTCTCGTAAACTATGGATCGTACAGGTCAGTTGCGCACACAAAAACTTTTCAAGGGAAGGGGTCCAGGGTCGAAAGTTCACCACTTTGGTATGCTCCAACACGCCTCCCGACGTATTCTTTAGATATTGTCGATTTTCGGGAACAAAAACAATACAATATTAATTATTGAATAACTAATTATCATTAATTAATAAAGTTAATTATTAATAACAAATATGTAATTAAAGTTTATTTAATATATACAGAGGATTATAATCAAACGAAAAAAAAACCAAGGACTATTTGGGGTGTCCGGACCCCTAGAACAGGGATCCGCAACCCCCGGTCCGCGGATCAAATGGTGCCGGGCCGTTTAAAGAACATTAAACTATTGCTATTTTATTTTAAGTGGTGCATTTCTTTCGGTTTAGAACTTTTGCAACTTTGCGCAACTTTCCACAGAAATCACTTTATATTCCACGTTAAATCCCTTTTATTCATTTTTGGTGCAACTATATTTTATTCTGAAGGCATATTTATATATATAAATGTAACTAAATTAAAATTGTTAAACCAAAACAATCTAAAATATAAACAATCAACGTTTCCCATCCTCAGCAGACCGCTGAAAATTATCAAACGTTGACCGGTCCACAGCGATAAAAATGTTGCGGAGCACTGCCCTAGGACACCTCCCTTGTGTGCGCCATTGGTACAGGTACAATCCTAGAGTATTTTTATGCACTCTCAATGAAGAACCTGGCTATGCAGAGTTTAGGTGTTATTTTTAGGACACCCTGTATATAAATACATATTAAGATCTAAGGTAATAAGAATAAATATATATAGGACGAAAAAACATATTGAATACAAGAAAATCAAAACGTATATGATTTTTTAATATAGCATGATATTTGATTTTTTATATAAAATTAAAATTGGTTATTTATACAATGCATCGTTTTATTTCATTTTAAAGAAAAAAAATGCATAGTAGGTAACTTAAGTAAATTACAAGTTTTATACGAATAAAATCATTAATATAATCGAACAAAAATAAATAGGTTCAAAAAGGAAGATAAAAATTAAAATGTGTTTAGTAAAAAATGTAAATTATGAAAAAGAAAATGTCAAGAAATTAAATCGGGGTATTAAAAAATTAAACAACACATAAAAAGTATACATCTGAGCGAGATCAGAGTTAAAATATAGTTTAATTAATTTTTGATTTTTCAAATCTAATCTATAAAATTTTCATTTTAATGATCATTCTCAAACAGATAAATAATTTTCGGAGAATCTAAATCCCTAATGAAATTTACAATTACTTCTAAACCTCAAAAATGAGAAGAAAAATAAAAAGAAGAAATATCAATCTTAAGGCTAGGTAGATGAGGAAAATTGGATTGCATAAGAAATTCAACGTTTTTTAATTAAGTGATATAGACTGTTTATTGAAATTTAATGAAAAGGCCACCAAGAACTTTAAAAAGAAAATAGCCTATGATGAAAAAACTGTATGCATTTTCAAGGGAATTGAATATAACGATAATATGCAAATTTATATCCCCCAGAATTACCATTAGAATTACCATCTTCGACGGTATCAGTAGTAACTTTCAACCAATTTAGAGAACAGCAAAATCAGATAATAATAAATTCATTCGTTTATTTAATTCCCAAGGTTAGGCATAGAAAAAAAATTCTCGCTGCTCAAACGAATAACTCTTATGAAGAAAAGGATTATGAAAGAAAAAAAAACTTCTTAAAAAAATCAGCTTATTAGATAGGAATAGGCACAACCGATAAATGGAAAAGGTCTTCATCAACGTGAAATCTCATAGGTATACGGAACAAATGTACAAAAAAAGTTTTTTTGTACATCTCACACAAATATTTTTTTAAAAAAACAATCATTTTTTCTTTAATTTTTTTCTATTATTTCGAAACATAATTAGACGGGAAAATATGTTTAGCTAAGATAGTAAGCACAAGTAAATTAATTATCTTAGAAGGAAATCTACTTTTTCGTGATTAAACCAAAAAAGTACCCAATTATACAACTTTTTGTAGTAATTATTTTTTTCACCAAATCTTATTTTTCTTATTTTATTATCGTATTAATCCACCTAATATTTCGTACAAATACTTAGATTATCAGATGGAGTTTCTATACATTGAATAAAAAAAATTTGAAATCTTTAACTTGCTTTGATTATTAAAATTAATTACAAAATTATTTTTTTATTTACACAGTTTAAATTCGCTTAAGTTTATAACAAAAATAATTAAAATTCAAATGATTTTTTTTGTTAAAGTTGCTCCACAGGGGGCTACTTTTTTTCCTTTAAAAATTTAATTACTATATTTAAAATAAAACAGATCGTTGATTTAAAAATATCTGTTTTTGCTTTATAAAAACTCAAATGTATTTTTTATCCTAAGAAATCAACTGTATTAAACTAATCATAATAACTAACTCTAATAATAATAAACTAATCTATGACATAATTGGACCATAAATCAATATCTTTACATTGTTGTTATATGAATTGCTGAAACTAAAAACAAGAATAAATGTAATATTTTATTAAGCTGCCGCAAAGAGAGGGAGGTTAGTGAAGAATTTTTTTTATGGGGAGGTCTCACATTACAATTCATGCCTGAAAAATAATTTTAAATTCCGCTGTTTATTTTCAAGGTAAAAAGATTGTCTATGAGGAGTACAAGATTTCAAATATTATTTTTCCCAAAAGAACATACATAAAAAAATATATATATATAATTTACTAGAAGTGTTCTGTTTAAAAACTTTCAGCATACAAGAGGCATTTTAGGGTGAACAACAGCCACGACATCACCCCCTCACTATCGCTACGCCACTGGGCAGCAGGAAATGATCATTTTACACTGCTTATATTCCTCTCTTTCATTTAATTTGTATTTGTATTAATACACTTATTTAGTCATATTGAAGTAATTAAAAATTGTGTATAAATATTATATGGAGTTCATATTCATTTTACATTTACACAATTGATTTTTCTCTCTAGCTCTGCAAGTATATATATATATATATATATAGACAAACCTCTATATTACGAATTTTTCTATATAGAGAACTTTTTCCTGGAACCTTGAACATTTCACGATTTTCTTCGTAAAATAACCTCTCTATAGCGAAGTGCATTTTCTATTTAACGAACTTTTTCCTTTGTGATTCCATCTTTTTTTTTCCTCCCATTTTTAAAGTATTTCTAAACAATTTCTAGATATTCTCTCTTTAAAACATTTTTTGGTGGTCATAAATCTTGAACTGGTTTTATTAGATCCTAACTCGCCGAGAGCAATAGAGATCTGGATGTTTCATCCAAGAACTGCAACCTGCAACTCCCACTACCCAGTTCACTAGAAACATCGATATCTCTTTCCCCCTCATTGATGTTGTCCCGTGTCCCTGTGTTCTACTTATAAAATAATGTATGTTTAATATTACTTGTATGCTTTAAATTATATAAAATATCCTTAAAATTCATTGATTTTAGTGTAAAATTATTTTCTTAATATTGAAGGTACAATGAATTCTTCGACATTCTTTTTTCTTGTTTTCCTTGCAATTTTTCTTCCTTCCTTTCTTTTTCGATGGGTAAGATATATAAAATAAACATATATAATTTTAAAAACTTTTTTAATATATAATGTTTATGAATTTAAAATTTGTTTTATGTGGTTTATATAAAGTATATTAAAAGATGAACCTCTATATAACGAATATTTTCCATATAACGAACTTTTTTCCAGGATCTAGAGACTTTGTTATATAAAGGTCCGACTGTAATTATATTCATTTATATTTATGAATAAGTTTTAGCATTACATTGATCAGATAATTTTTTTAAAAAATGGAGTTTCATCAAAATAAATGAATTAATGAAGTTATTTAGCACTATTAAAAATCTTCAAAAACTTTCTGGGTTCAAATATAAATCGGTGAAGACTTTTGTGAGTATGTGTGTGCTTATTTTCTATGCTGGAGATAAGAAACCGCTCTTCTGTCCCACGAAGTTATTTGTAATTTAATAAAACCACACACTAATTTTCTTTTTGCCAATGTCAAACTTCAACGTTGATCCAACTTGAGGACTTTGAGCATTAACATCGTACTCTAAGAAAACTTGAGGGCTATTGGAACGTTTTGACATCGTAATTTTGGACTTCAAACAAGTCGGAATAGTAAGAAAAGGGAGTGCTCATTAAAATCGTATCTGAAGAAGGAGGCTATTGGGGACGAATCTCGTAAATTTGAACAATAGTAAAGTGACCATTTTTTTTACAAGGAAAAGGAGGACAAAAAATTTAAGAAAAAATTAGAACTTAAATATATCAAACGTTTTATTAATCAAAACAAAAATACGCTAACTACGCTTACATTCTTTTTTAATTATTATCTTAAACGAGTATTTTTCCCATTGAATGAATTTTTTTTGTCAGCATATCATTTTTTAATATATCGGAAAGTTCATGTAAAAAATATCCTTCATACTGAATTTTACGGTAAGCACTGTAGCTAAAATATTAACATTCAATTTTGATTTTTCACTAGTCACTTCACAAAAATTACTGCCAACTGAAAAAACTCTTTCAACTGCTGCATTAGTTCCAAGGCAGAACAACGTATAAATTCAACAAGAATAACTAAATTTTCATATGGAATGTATTCATTTTTGAAATGGTTTAAGTATTTCCACCCATTTTTTATCAATTTCAGCATGTTGAAATTCCAATTGTTCCAATTTATTAGAATTTAAATATCCATTCAGTCGTCTTTCTTCTTCAAACAGACCATTGTCATCGATTTTAATATCAGGCATTTCTTTCGATAAAAACTCAATGTAATTTTCTATATCTGCCCACTTTACTTGCGGTCAGGTCAAAAAATAACATTGAAAACTGTTATTTCCTTTGACATTTGTTTCAGACCATTCTTCGAAATTTTGGAAACATGTTTGGTTCATCTCTGAATACAGAGATTAACAGATCAGTTTTAAACTATTTAAAAGGAGGACACTTTTCGAGGAAGGACAGAACCTATAAAAGGAGGACGGTTGGTCACCTTAACAATGGTCAAGACGGAGTGTGAAAAAGAGAGACGCACCAGCATAGATTTCTTTCCCCACCCTCCATTGTTCTATTTTACCAAGTCCGCCTCTACCACATTTTGTTGTATTTCTATAGTGCCACATAAATGTAATTAAAAGAAGCGTATTATTTTAAAGGTTCTTTGATTTGTATATAGAAGACGTAAGTAGCAATAATTAATACTTGACATGAATGTCTTTAAAAAAACAAAGACAATACTTTCGAGGCCGTGTTAGCTGAGTAATTATGGTAATAACTTTGTTACTGTGGATCTTTTTCCGTTGAACATTAAGTTTTAATCCTCGTTCTATTAACGATTTGCCACGTAGAGGGGATGAATCAAATTGAGTATGCCGTGGCTCAAGCTGACATGGAATAGAAGTTTGGAAAGTGAGGTATCAAATCAAGTATCAACTTTGCCGCTTGACCGTGGCTCAAAATTCTGGGATTCGTTGAAAATAGCCCTAATGTTGTTTTAAATTGCGAAGTTAATAAGCAATAAATCAATCATGGGTCTTCGACACAACATTCTTACTTCTGTTACTTATCTATCGCAGCTCGTACAAATTTTTCATATCAGAGGCAATGAATGGAAATTTCGCGAAAACAGTAAAAACAATCCACATTTGAATAACAATTCGAAGTATAATAACGGTAGCCAAATCGACTGCATAAAAATAATTTCAGACACATTTACCCGGCAAATTTATTAAAGGTAATTAAGGTATCCGACTACGTTTGGAACCGTGATTTTGCAAAAGCGTGTAAATGGATAATATTTATGATATTTAGCGTCATTTAGATTAGACAATATATATAAAATTGGGTTAAGAATAGTATTGATATAAAAAATTATTTAAGTGCAATATTTTGACAAAAAATGAACATAGAATGACCCATTTTCAAAATATTCTCCTTTAGAGAAAAAAGCTTCTATTATAATAATATTTTGCCTGTATTCAGCTCAGACCTCTCTACAGAGGCTCAACTAGAATTTTTGAAATGCATAACTTGGAAGTCAGTTTATCCATGTTTTACGAAAACAGAAGAGAGAAATTTTAAGAAAATACGCCGATAATTATTTCAAATGGTTGTAATTCTGAAAATAATGTGCATTTTTCAAACATCATAGTTGAGCCTCTTTACAGAGGTCTGAGCTATAAACAGGCAAAATATTAATACAATAGAAGCATTTTTTACAAAACGAGAACATTTGGAGAAAAGGTTATTCTAAGTTAATTTTTTGCCAAAATATTGTATTTAAATAATTTTTTTTTGTCATAATGTTCTTAAGGTATCCGACTACGTTCGGAACCGTGATTTTGCAAAAGCCTGTAAATGGATAATATTTATGATATTTAGTGTCACTTAGATTAGAATACATGTATAAAATTGTTTTAAGAGGACACATTATAACAAAAAAAATTATTTAAATACAATATTTTGCCCAAAAATTAACTTAGAATAATCTTTTTTCCAAATGTTCTCCTTTTGTA
>BMAV01028033.1:149232-181591 GCA_019973955.1 Trichonephila inaurata madagascariensis
TATATAAAGTATATTAAAAGATGAACCTCTATATAACGAATATTTTCCATATAACGAACTTTTTTCCAGGATCTAGAGACTTTGTTATATAAAGGTCCGACTGTAATTATATTCATTTATATTTATGAATAAGTTTTAGCATTACATTGATCAGATAATTTTTTTAAAAAATGGAGTTTCATCAAAATAAATGAATTAATGAAGTTATTTAGCACTATTAAAAATCTTCAAAAACTTTCTGGGTTCAAATATAAATCGGTGAAGACTTTTGTGAGTATGTGTGTGTTTATTTTCTATGCTGGGGATAAGAAACCGCTCTTCTGTCCCACGAAGTTATTTGTAATTTAATAAAACCACACACTAATTTTCTTTTTGCCAATGTCAAACTTCAACGTTGATCCAACTTGAGGACTTTGAGCATTAACATCGTACTCTAAGAAAACTTGAGGGCTATTGGAAAGTTTTGACATCGTAATTTTGGACTTCAAACAAGTCGGAATAGTAAGAAAAGGGGGTGCTTATTAAAATCGTATCTGAAGAAGGAGGCTATTGGGGAAGAATCTCGTAAATTTGAACAATAGTAAAGTGACCATTTTTTTTACAAGGAAAAGGAGGACGAAAAATTTAAGAAAAAATTACAACTTAAATATATCAAACGTTTTATTAATCAAAACAAAAATACGCTAACTACGCTTACATTCTTTTTTAATTATTATCTTAAACGAGTATTTTTCCCATTGAATGAATTTTTTTTGTCAGCATATCATTTTTTAATATATCGGAAAGTTCATGTAAAAAATATCCTTCATACTGAATTTTACGGTAAGCACTGTAGCTAAAATATTTACATTCAATTTTGATTTTTCACTAGTCACTTCACAAAAATTACTGCCAACTGAAAAAACTCTTTCAACTGCTGCATTAGTTCCAAGGCAGAACAACGTATAAATTCAACAAGAATAACTAAATTTTCATATGGAATGTATTCATTTTTGAAATGGTTTAAGTATTTCCACCCATTTTTTATCAATTTCAGCATGTTGAAATTCCAATTGTTCCAATTTATTAGAATTTAAATATCCATTCAGTCGTCTTTCTTCTTCAAACAGACCATTGTCATCAATTTTAATATCAGGCATTTCTTTCGACAAAAACTCAACGTAATTTTCTATATCTGCCCCACTTTACTTGCGGTCAGGTCAAAAAATAACATTGAAAACTGTTATTTCCTTTGACATTTGTTTCAGACCATTCTTCGAAATTTTGGAAACATGTTTGGTTCATCTCTGAATACAGAGATTAACAGATCAGTTTTAAACTATTTAAAAGGAGGACACTTTTCGAGGAAGGACAGAACCTATAAAAGGAGGACGGTTGGTCACCTTAACAATGGTCAAGACGGAGTGTGAAAAAGAGAGACGCACCAGCATAGATTTCTTTCCCCACCCTCCATTGTTCTATTTTACCAAGTCCGCCTCTACCACATTTTGTTGTATTTCTATAGTGCCACATAAATGTAATTAAAAGAAGCGTATTATTTTAAAGGTTCTTTGATTTGTATATAGAAGACGTAAGTAGCAATAATTAATACTTGACATGAATGTCTTTAAAAAAACAAAGACAATACTTTCGAGGCCGTGTTAGCTGAGTAATTATGGTAATAACTTTGTTACTGTGGATCTTTTTCCGTTGAACATTAAGTTTTAATCCTCGTTCTATTAACGATTTGCCACGTAGAGGGGATGAATCAAATTGAGTATGCCGTGGCTCAAGCTGACATGGAATAGAAGTTTGGAAAGTGAGGTATCAAATCAAGTATCAACTTTGCCGCTTGACCGTGGCTCAAAATTCTGGGATTCGTTGAAAATAGCCCTAATGTTGTTTTAAATTGCGAAGTTAATAAGCAATAAATCAATCATGGGTCTTCGACACAACATTCTTACTTCTGTTACTTATCTATCGCAGCTCGTACAAATTTTTCATATCAGAGGCAATGAATGGAAATTTCGCGAAAACAGTAAAAACAATCCACATTTGAATAACAATTCGTAGTATAATAACAGTAGCCAAATCGACTGCATAAAAATAATTTCAGACACATTTACCCGACAAATTTATTAAAGGTAATTAAGGTATCCGACTACGTTTGGAACCGTAATTTTGCAAAAGCGTGTAAATGGATAATATTTATGATATTTAGCGTCATTTAGATTAGACAATATATGTAAAATTGGGTTAAGAATAGTATTGATATAAAAAATTATTTAAGTACAATATTTTGACAAAAAATGAACATAGAATGACCCATTTTCAAAATATTCTCCTTTAGAGAAAAAAGCTTCTATTATAATAATATTTTGCCTGTATTCAGCTCAGACCTCTCTACAGAGGCTCAACTAGAATTTTTGAAATGCATAACTTGGAAGTCAGTTTATCCATGTTTTACGAAAACAGAAGGGAGAAATTTTAAGAAAATACGCCGATAATTATTTCAAATGGTTGTAATTCTGAAAATAATGTGCATTTTTCAAACATCATAGTTGAGCCTCTTTACAGAGGTCTGAGCTATAAACAGGCAAAATATTAATACAATAGAAGCATTTTTTACAAAACGAGAACATTTGGAGAAAAGGTTATTCTAAGTTAATTTTTTGCCAAAATATTGTATTTAAATAATTTTTTTTTTGTCATAATGTTCTTAAGGTATCCGACTACGTTCGGAACCGTGATTTTGCAAAAGCGTGTAAATAGATAATATTTATGATATTTAGTGTCACTTAGATTAGAATACATGTATAAAATTGTTTTAAGGACACATTATAACAAAAAAAATTATTTAAATACAATATTTTGACCAAAAATTAACTTAGAATAATCTTTTTTCCAAATGATCTCCTTTTGTAAAAAATGCTTCTATTGTATTAATATTCTGCCTGTATTCAGCTCAGACCTCTGTACAGAGGCTCAACTAGAATTTTTGAAGTGCATAACTTGGAAGTCAGTTTATCAATGTTTTACGAAAACAGAAGGAAGAAATTTTAAGAAAATACGCCGATAATTATTTCAAATGGTTATAACTCTAGTAATAATGTGAATTTTTCAAAAATCATAGTTGGGCCTCTGTACAGAGGTCTGAGCTATATACAGGCAAAATATTAATGCAATAGAAGCATTTTTTACAAAAGGATAACATTTGAAAAAAAGGTTATTCTAAGTTAATTTTTTGCCAAAATATTGTGTTTAAATAATTTTTTTTTGTCATAATGTCCTTAAAACAATTTTATGCATGTATTCTAATCTAAGTGACACTAAATATCATACATATTATACATTTACACGCTTTTGAAAAATCACGGTTCCGAACGTAGTCGGATACCTTAAAACAATTTTTTATGCATGTATTCTAATCTAAATGACACTAAATATCATGAAAATTATCCATTTATGCGCTTTTTTAAAATCATGGTTCCGAACGTAATCGGATACCTTAAGAAACGCCAAAAATAAAATTCATGATCTCATCTTCCTTTCCTGCATAACGGCCTTAAAAATTCATGTTTCAAAATTAGACAAGATTCGGGTTCCAAGCTGAATTCAGTTGAAAATCACTTGAGCAATATAATAAACTAAGGAAAGTGTGTACAAAAAGCAATGCTTAGTCCACGTATGGTGTGGTGCTAAAAGGCGGTAGTTTCCTTAAATTACTATGTATATATATAGGATTCAACAATAGGATTTCAAAGTCAGCATGTTAGTGGTCTTGCTGTGAAGATTATATCATAACACTCATATCACAGTTTTCATATTTTCCACACACATCTTAAACATCTTACACATTTTTGACAACCAACCAAATTAGAGCCTAGCAAATTTGCATTTTTGACAATTAACCAATTCAAAGCCTACCACACTTGATTGTCATCTCTCTTGGTATCTATCTATGCTGGCTAGTGTAAAAGGTGGTTCAAAAGATGCGTTTATGTATATTCAGGTTTTTTTTAACTGGGTGGATAATTGCTTTTCATTAATTTCAAGACTCTTGATTCTCTTGGAAAAAGATCTGTAAGTAGAGAAATTTCGTTACATTTTTTTTTGCGTAATTGTTTTAGGATTTTTCTGCTTTAGGTATTTGGAGAATTTGTTTCAGAATAGTGGTCAGTTGTTTTATCATACTTTCTGCGAGTTTTTATATACTTCGAATTTTTGTTCATTTTTTTATATACTTTGAATTTTTGTTTATTTTATTTGGTTTTTCCTACCGAGTTGCAATGGGGGAAGGTTGGCGCCTTCAAACTAGTTAAACCCGAATTATTCGGTCCTAAGTCCGAAATTGCTTTCTGATTCGCTAGGTTCTTTTTTATAGTTCCTATTTTTATAGTTCCTTTATCTATAAATTCGATCTTCATGTTTTTGATTTTATATTTTTATTACGTTATTTCTTGTTATGTTCATTATCTATTATTTCTGGTTTTTGATATATATGAAAGAAATTTGTATAATATATATATAAAGCAATCGATAATAAAATGAAGTTTTATTAAAAGATTCGGTTGCTACATTTTCAATTCACAAAATCATTTTAATAGCCTTCAAAATCAACTGTTTATGTTATGTAAATTTCAATACTCACCAGGCCCTTTAGGAGAATACCATGTCCGGGAATAAAAATTTACGATTACAATTTTTCAGATCATGCCTTTATTGAGGTGAATCGAGAACGAGCCGAGTTCCTCACCGAGGTCAAGGCCCTTAAGGTATCTGAGTACGTTCGGAACCGTGATTTTCAAAAAACGCATAAATTGATAATTTTCGTGATATTTAGTCTCACTTAGATCAGAATACATGTATAAAGTTGTTTTAAAAACATTTTGACAAAAAAAATGCATTTAAATACAATATTATGGCAAAAAATTAACTAGAATAAACTTTTTTTCAAAATGTTCTCCTTTTATAAAAAAATGCTTCTAAAATAATAATATATTTTGCTTATATAAAGACTTCTCCAGAGAGGCTAAACTATTTTTTTTAAAAAAATTCACATTAATTTCTGAGTTACAACCAATTGAAATAATAATCGGCGTTTTATTTCTTAAAACTTCTCCCCTCTGTTGTCGAAAAACATGGATAAACCCACTTCTAAGTTTAAAATTTCAAAAATTCTAGTTGAGCCTCTGTACAGAGTTCTGAGCTATTTACAGGCAAAATATTATTATAATAGAAGCATTTTTTACAAAAGGAAATTATTTTGAAAACGGGTCATTCTGTTCATTTTTTGTCAAAATATTGCACTTAAATAATTTTTTACTGTAATAATATTCTTAAAACAATTTTATATACATTTTCTAATCTAAAAAAACAATACATATCATAAATATTATCCATTTATACGCTTTTGCAAAATCACGGTTCCGAACGTATTTGGATACCTTAACCCATACCTGAAAACGGTTCCGTATATGCTGAATTACTATAAATCTCTGACTTGGAACAAAGCAATTAGTACAGAAATAGTAAAACAGTGCAGAAAAAAATAAAATAGTCATAGCAATGCATTAGCAAAATTCTCAGGATTAGGGCTAAGGTTACGAAATTAAACAAAATTTTAAGGCTCCAATCTTCTTCATTTGCCTATATTAAACTAAACTCAGTGGCGCATCACACCATATGAGCCAAGGCCTACTGTGCCCAACTCAGTTTACGAGGCTTTGGGCACTGAGCTACATGAGCAGATGTTCCGGTCAGTTGGTCAGTCGAAAGCTCAAACGTCCTCCCGTTGGTGAGGGGGTTGGGAGCTCAGGTGTTGTCCTCGTCACTTGACCCTTGTTCAAAATTACGAGGTCTGTCGCCAAAGACCCTCGTGTAGCTAAACACTGCGACGTTAATATTAACTCACTCACGGGTCAGGGGGCCAATCTGACACGAAACCCACATTGTTTAGTTCCCAAGCAAGCTTGGTACTCATTTTATCGACCCACTGAAGAGGTAGAAAGCTGATTCGATCTTGCCCAGCCCGGGATTTGAACCCCGAACCTGTGGCGTGGGAGCGCGATACGCTACACTCGACTACTGGGCCTATATTAACAGGTTGAAAGAAAATTTATAAACGAAAATACAATTATAAATAATATAAGTATTTTTTTAGTCCCAAAGTTCATCGTAAAAGCTTAAATCGCTACAATCCAGGACTATTTAAAAGTAATACATTTACTTAGAAATAATGTAATAAATTTAAGCATTCTAAATTTAACTTCTAAAAAACCAACATCATGCCCTTTAATACATTACAATTTACGAATAAGCTGTTTACAATTCGGTTTTCTCACGCATCGGATTTCATGTACATCAACAAATTTACATACAGCTCATATATAACTATTTGTGAGCCTCTATTGAACTATAAATACTTCTTAACCAAACAAATGTCTTATAATTTATCATCGTACTCCACACAGCCTTATCCTGAAAGATAAATATAACTTTTACAGATATATAAACTGGAAAAAATATCAAAAAACTAATAATTTCCTGGAATCGGCGCGAAAACGAATAAAATTCCCCAACCAAAAACCAAAAAATCCCGTTTTTTTCCACCCTATCGCATCTCGTGATCGTACAAATAAATCTAACTCCACCAGTTAGAAATACAGTTTTATCAGCTCTCCAACTGAAACTAGCTACCATCAGAAACATTAAAATAAAAAATTACTTAAACAGAAATGTAGTGCTGGTTATTCGTATTTGGCGTAGCAGGCAGGCAAAAGTGCAAACGTAAAACCTAGTGATACGTAATAAATGTATTTTTTGGCCCTTATCGGATAGAGTAAATGTGCCCAAGAATTATGACACGTTCCTAGCTACGAATTAATTTCCTGTTTTTTCTGTACTGAGTGTGCGATTACGATACGATAAGCCAGTCGTTTTCCATATCAGGGATCCACGGCGAACTGGTGTTCTTCATTTCGTAGTATCTTTTCACCGGAGTTCGGTTTTGGGTACTAATTTGGGGAATATTGGTATGAATACCGAACCCGCGTTTCCAGTGTGACAGTATATTAAATTTAGAATCAAAGCTTAGCAGTCCTGTAGAATAATCACAGGGTCTGCTGTAGAAGAATTTCATATGGATGTACCAAAGATAATTGTGTGGTAATAAGGCGAGAGTTTATATAGTTTTAAAAACTAATTATATAATAACTGTATTCCCGTATAATGATACAACACACAATCAAAATACATTTTCAAATTAAACTTCTGAAACATATTTCATAAGTAATTATTTATTTTTTTCAAGAAAATTATCATTTTGGTGCTCTTAAGGTATCCGACTACGTACGGAACCGTGATTTTAAAAAAGAACATAAATGGATACTTTTCATGATATTTAGTGTCACTTAGATTAGAATATATGTATAAAACTGTTTTAAGGATAGTTTGACAAAAAAAATGATTTAAATACAATATTTTGGCAAAAAATTAACTTAGAATAATATTTTTTCAAAATGTTCTCCTTTTGTGAAAAATGCTTCTATTATAATAATATTTGACCTGTATATAACTCAGACCTCTCTACAGAGACTCAACTAGAAGTTTTGAAAAATTCTCATTATTTTCAGAGTTACTACCAATTGAAATAATTATTGGGGTTTTTTTCTTAAAATTGCTCCCCTCTGTTGTCTTAAATTATGGATAAACCCACTTTTAAGTTATATATTTCAAAAATTCTAGTTGAGCCCAGGGCTCCGGGCTCCGGAAGGGCCTAGATAAGCTGGACCAAGGGGGCCCGTAGATCTTCGGCGTCCAGAGTTCAAAATGAGTTTAAACCGGTACTGACACATGCATACTCCTATTTCCAGTCTATACAGCACAGTAGCATAAGAAAATTACAGGTGAAGGTTGGCTGGCCTCAAAACAATGTGTTAATCTGCTATTTTAATTCCTAAGCCTAAGAGTTTGATATTCTACTGCAGTGTCTACTTATTTCTAGCATTTACTATCTGGTAAGTATTATATTATTTGTGTGTGTGCTTTGCTTATTTAGAATTATAGCTATTTAGTATGTGTTATATTATTTTTGATTCCTGTAAATAGTTTAGTGAATTTGCATTGTACTTTTATAAAATGCATTTACAGCTTCTTGAAAGTTTCAATAAAGCTGCATTATTTTGTTATTCGATGGGAAACAATGTTATTTAATTTTAAAAATGGAAACTATTTAACTCATTTACTTCTTTGTTTCAAAGAAACGTTTAATAAAATGGGTTTGATTGTATCTTAACTATTCTGAATTCTTTTTCTTGAGAAAAAGCATGTTGCATTAATAATTTTAGAAAAATATTTAAGAAATTGAAATTAATTTGAACGGAATCTTTTAATTCATAGACGTAAATGATATAGAAAAAAATGTCTAAAATAAAATGCTTGTAATGAGACAAAATAAAGAAAAAATTCAAATTAGCAAAAAAAAAAATTAAATTACAAGTAATATTCAATTAATAAGCATTTTGAAAACTATCAGCAAATGTACTAAATAAATTAAAAATAGTTCGAATGCATATACATGTTGTTATTACTGCACATGGGTTATATGAAATGAATATTAAAACAATATATATTTTATTTGTCTTATAGAAGACAAAAAATTTCGACAGTTTCATCCATAGGGGTTCCCAACCTTTTTTTAACTGACACCCACTTTTTCTAATGAATATTTCAATACCGCCACCCCCTCCCACTCCAGAGGAATAAGAGTGTACTTAATACATGATGAAAACAAGAATTAAATTTTAAAAAATATTCTATCACTAATAGAATGTGGTTTTAAAGCCCTCAATTTTTTTTTTTTTTTTGCTTGCTTATCTGAAATAGCTATTGCCACGAATATACAATTATATATATATATATATATACACACACAATCAACATAAGGTAACCAGTAAAAGTTTACTTTTGGTACGTAATCACCATTTTTTTTAAGTCTCCTTTAGACTATATTTGGTTAATCTGCCCATGCCCTTCCATACCATTTCAAAATCCCATAACTTACTCTGGGTCTTTTACTGCCCTCCTGAAAACCTCGAACGCCCACTTTGAGAACCTATGATTTAGACCAGTGTTTCTCAAACTGTGGGGCGCGCCCCCCTAGGGGGGCGTGATAACCCTGCAAGGGGGTGGGCGCGAGTATATTGAAAAGTCGAGAAAAAAAGATTATTTAAAAAAATTATTAATTTTCTGAAAATAAGCAAAACAAAATACACTGATATAATAAAATATAAAATTCACATTACACTGGTATAATACACTTATAAATGTAACAGTACCGCATACACAATATGTTTCATAATTAATTTAACAGTACTAAATTAACCAAAAGTTTCATAATTTCCAGTGTCCCTATAGGCATTCATAAAGTTATATACGAAATTTAATACTCATGATAATTTGTACGGTTTATAATTAAATTAATATTGTAGCTTTACATCAAAGTATATTATTATTGAATTCAATGCATTATTTTTGTATGGAGGAGGGCGCGATGAAAATTGTAATTCAAAATTGGGTCACAAGTATAGAAAGTTTGAGCAGCACTGATTTAGTCAGTTCAAATAAATTGCTCAAAAAATAAAAAATAATCACGAATAATCTAAAACTGAACTCAGTCCTTCTAAAGCCAGAATACAACAATATAACTCGTTATTTTAATTATATGTACATTGTTACTAGTAAAAGAACGAAAAAGTATACAAACAAAGCTCTATGTCAATATCCCTAACTTATCCCACAGTTTCCCTAAAAATCCCTTGCGCCGAAATAGATAATGATCGGGAAGAAACGCCACTGCGAGAATATATGCACAGGGGTACATGTGGATAAATTCCTTTTAGTGTTATCTCATTTTAACACACCGGAGGTCTGAATATTTTTCTGTCTTTTTTTTTATTATCACTCCTCCCTGTGAAAAAGAGGGGAGGGAGGGATCTGTACCCATCTATTCATAACCCTCCCCCCGCCTTTTCTCGATATGTTTTCTTATAAGTTCTTTCCGCACAAGCAACTGATCATGTATCCGTTTATATTTATGATGTCGGGCATAACTGTGACGTTTTTATGCCTTCTTCATTTCAGTTGATAATAAATGAATAAATATCACCTCGCGATATGATTTCAAGGGGTTGTTGAGAAGGTGTGGAGAGATGATTTGTGGCAATGGGTTTGCTCGATAATGCCCTGTAAGGAATAGGTGATTTGTTTAATTGTGAGGTTCTTTCTCTTCTTGATATTTTTTTTCATTGTTTCTTTTTCAACGGGAAATTTGACATCGCATTCAAATTGTCTTTCCGCGTAAAGGGATGATATAGAAAAAGAGATTGCCTTTTACCCAAATTCGAAAGATAAGTGCTCCATCGGGGTGATTGCTCATTTTTTGGAGATGTTTGGGTAAGTAGAAACTAATCTATGTAATTCAAGGGACAAATAGACGCTTAAAGTTCTTTAAAATAAAGAGAATGTAACGATATGTTGTTCAAAATGTGATACCGTTGTATTATTTTTATACGGTTAAAAATAGTGATGATTTCTAATACTTGAAATGTAAGGAAAAAACTGCAGTTAAGCGAAGATTTGCAATCCGGTGTTGTTGTAAAAATACTGATACTATTATAAGCACTGGCGTAGCTAGTCCTGAGCCCTGTACCAAAAATCCTTGGGTGCCCTTTTTTTAAAAAAAGAAATAAAAGATACTTATTTGAAAATGTCAGAATGTTACACATATTGGGGCCCCTGTAGCACATGAAGGCCTCGTATCACTGATACGGCTGATACGGGGTAGCTACGCCTCTGATTATAAGCTAGAAAAGACTATATATTTTGAAAAGGTGCCTCATTATTTAGATAATTTGTTTCTAAGTGGGGAAATATTGTTAAAGTAAAGTATACATTCAATGTTTTTTTCGATGTGATGAATAATCACATAAAAGAGAAAGAAAACTACTTTGGTGAAGTAAAAGAAATGTTAGAACTATAATACGCATTCTCATTATGAAATGTATTAAATATATGAATATTTTTGAATATGTAACAAAAAGTGGAAGTATTAAATAATCTCTATTATAAATAACTTCTACACAAAAAAATTAAAAATTCTTTGAGAATTTTTATAAACGTATTTTCAATATAAAAATTGATGATTAAATAAACATATAAAACTCAATTAAAATTTAATTACAGTTTTAATTTATTACAATTATATTTTTTATATTCGTCATTAAATAAGCATTTACTAAAGCATTTAATAAAAATAATAATACAGAAAATTTTGTGAAACTTTCATGTATAAATACAAATTAAAATTAAACTGATAATTTTAAAGCAAGAGATAATTATTTTTAATTTTAATAACAATCGCAAATTATTTACACTTAAAAAAAATTTTTTTTTAAATATAATTTATTTTAAATCCTTTTTTACGTGGCAAAGTTTATGATATTTTTTTTTCTATAATTAAATAATTTTAGTTCAATATGCATAACAATTACTGAAGATTATAAATGTTTTATAACAGTTACTGATATTATATTATTTAATTTGATAATCATATTATATAAAATATTTGATTTCCTTTTATTAATTTTTAGTAATCACATAGATAACAATACCTTTACGAATGATAACAATATTTTTTTTTTGCTTATGGCGTATTTATGATACCAAAAAAAAAACCCAATTTTGTAAATATGTATTAAGTCAAAATAAAATGATTTTCTCAAACAATAATACCTTCTTTGAGGATTATAAAAAAAGCCAATCTCCAGTAATAAATTTAATACACTTCTCATCAAACCCGTCATCGCTACGAAAAATAATCTCTCACCATAATCGCTTCCGGTAAATATTTATCGAAGCACACTTCGTTCCCGTATCCTCTTATTACGACCCAAAAACAACATCGCTAGTATGCACGCAAAACAAAACATCGAATATTGACGAAAAGATATACAAGTGTGTGTATCTTGCCTCTCCCCCCTTCTCATACCAAGGCGTCAAAAATGTGTTTGTGTGTGTATATACCGTTGAAAGCGAGCAATTGTCCAAGAAATATTCTTCATCCCCCCCCCAAGTTAATGAAACTCCCCCCCCCTACCTCACACACAAGCAACAGCAGCATCACCATACAGAAGCACAACTTGAAAAGGGCTCACGGTTACTAGTAGTGCAGTATATGTTCGCAAAAGATAAGGGCCCAGCAAAGAAAAGGAAGCCCTAGAATATAAGGCTTAGGACGCCGCGCACACTGAACAAGCCCCCCCCCCTGCTGTACGGGGCGTAAGGGGGAAGGTGCGGAGCCAGCCTCGCTGTGTTTATGTGATAAAGTTTTCGATGTGCCCGCCTCTCTAGTCTCTCTCTTCTCACTTTCCATTTAGAAAGGGGCGGTTATCATATCTTCTCTTAGCATCCATACCGAAGGACTGGGGGATGTTTAGAAAAGGAGAAGCGAGATGAGGAGGAGGAGGAGGAGACGGATGAGGATGAAAGGGGAGGATGCTGGAGGAGGAGGAGGAGGTCCAGTTTGCTGTATGAGCGATAACAATAAGCATTCTATCTCTGCGTACCGATAAGGGGCTATCGTTGGTCGGCACACGCGCATTTCGAACTAGAAGTTTGCGTTGCGTGATTTCTTCATAGAGCGCGGATTTGCTCCCCGATAAGAGACTTATCAAAAGACGGCAACTTGCTCTTTTCTTCGTTCCTTCTCTCTCTCTCTCTCTCTTCACTTCTCTTCAAGTTCTGAAAGAGAGCGATTCGCAGTTGTCTTTCCTCCGAAGACGTTGTGTGTATGTGTAGAGAGAGATATATTTATACCGATGATGTTTGAATGTGTACACAAAAATATGAAATAAGTAACAAATGGGGATCGGTGGTAGAGATGGGTTGAGCTAACGGTTTGGGAAGGAATGCTTCAGAAAAACGAAGCTTTTTTTTCCGTTTTGGAATGGAAGTTTCAGATAGGATCCAAATAATTAGATATGAATTGATAAAATAAATAATAGTGATAAAAATATACAATTAATTGATATTCACAAAATTATGCTTGTGTATAAGAAAGGCTGTAAAAAAATGCTTCAATAAAGTATAATTTAGAATGTATATCTTCAGCATTTTTTTATCATACAATAATGATTTATCTTGTATTCTAATATTATTTTTATTGTATATATTTAAATTACAAATATGATAAAAGATTAAGATTCTAAACATATGATTTATCTCTTACATTAAACAAAGTTCAAAACCACTATCAGATATAATTTGTGGCCACTGAAGAGACTAGTGGTCAAGGTAATGGACTCATGGCTGGCATGTCATGAGTTCGAGCCATGTACCACTGAAGACTCGCCGTGTAATTAAATCAAATTACAACTATAATCAAATATGCTTAATGGGGTTTTTTTTCGCCATTCTTTAAATTATATTTCATCTAATAAAGGCGTTTAAATTTTAAAACCTTTAATTTTTGGAGTATGAAAAATTAACTAATTAAATTTTGTTTACAGTTTCTTAATAGACTTTTTATTCCATCCACATTGTGAGACCGCCGGCTGTGTGGCGTAGTTGGTTTGTCGCTGGCCTTCTGTACCCAAGGTTGCGGGCTTGACCCCGGCCCAAGTCAGTGGATTTTCATGATGCAGAAAATCGACAGCGGCCATGTCGTATGATTATACGGCATGAAAAAGATTCATTGAGTGTCTGTTTGGCTTGGATGCTCCCTGCAAAATTAAATTCCTAAGTCCAAATTTCGCATCGGCAGAACTCAAGTGCCTCCCTCTGGGGAAAAAACTGAGCGTCAAAATTACTTGCGGTAATTGGTATTGCCTAAATGGTGCAGCAATAAAGAGTGATACCAGCTTTTGGGGAATGTAATAGGTCTGCAAAGGTAGAAATACCAACACGCAGCCCCAATAGAGAAAAAAAACATTGTGAGGACCGTGGTAGCCAAGTGGGCAAGGTAACGTGGCTGGCGTGTCATGAGTTCGAGCGTTGTGCCGCTGAAGACCCGCCATGTAGAGAAAGCCGTTGCAAATTAAATCTGTCAAGGCTCAAACTTTCTCCCGTCGGTGTGATATGGAATTTAGGAGAAGTGGGGGCTAGCTCAGGTGTTATCCTCTTCACTTGACCATGGCTGAAAATTGCGAGGTCTGTCATCAATAGCCCTCGTGCAGTTCTGTAATGCGTCGAAATTAAATATCTCTCTCTCGTCAGATATAATTTGGCCATGGTAACCGAGTGGTCATGGTCTTGAACTCGGGGGTGGCGATGTCGAATCGTGGGCTCGAGTCTTAGTGCCACTAAAAACCCGCCGTATAAAGGAGTTGATGCACATTAAATATGTTGAGGTCAAATTAATCTCGTTGGCGTGTTGTGGACATTAGGAGAGGGCTATCATCTTAGGTGTTTTCGCTAGTCACTTGACCCTGGTTCGAGAACCTGAGGTCATTTGTCAATAGCCTTCGCGCTATATCGGAGTGTAAAGTAAGTTTTAATTAAATCAGATATATAATTTAAGATTTTTTTAAAATTTGAATTTTCCTTAAGTACAATAGATTTAAAAATAATTTTAAAAAATAAAAATTTTTATTAAAGTATTATTTGATCATTTAAGTTTTTCGTGAATTATAATTTTATTTTATTATTTATTGATAAGGATAATTTATGAATCAATGATTTCAGATTCAATAGAAGATCATCTGCACTAAAAAGACAGAGATAATTTAAAATATTTTAAAAAAGAACTAAGCATTTTTATCGTTTTAAAATTAAAATTTATTAGATAGATTTTAATTTAAATAAAAATAAATATCCATGTGTAATACCAAAAAATAATTGATAAAAAAATATATATATATATATATATATATAATTTAAATGTTATACAATATTTTTTAATTCACAATATTATGCAAAAGATGGATTAGTTTTAATTATAATTCAATAATTTTCAAAAATTAATTTCTTTATGACCTCAAAAGTAAATACTTTGAATTTTTCATTAAATGCCAAACTTTATTTTTATACGATACATTTATTAAAGAATTTCTTAAAATAACAAAGATAACAAGTGAAATCTAAATTAGAATGCATAACATTAAACGTGTGGTACAGTTTTTGAGAAACTCAATGGTAATTTACATTGTATGTTTCACGTTCTAAGGCAGGGGTGGGCGGACTTTTCCAGGGTACGGGCTACTTCTGAGGTTTTTAAAGTGTTGCGGTTCACCCAGTGGCATAGGTGTGGCCATTCTGTATTAAAATTGCGTTTTATTCCTGTATACTTGTTTTTGACATTGTATTCCTCTTTTAAAATATGACTGATAGCTATTATTCCAACAAAAACACAAGTATCACAACATTATGTAATTGAATGCTTGAACAGCTTGCTAGACTGTGGAGAGAGGACGTATTCAATGCAGCGAGCAGAGAGTAAGTCAACCAATGAATCTGAAACCCACATATGCATTTATATTTGTTAAGTACTGATTCTCGCACCATCACGGGACATGACATTAATTCGAGGACCCAATCCCGTGGAAGCGCGGGGTGTGGAATGATGTCTCAATATCCAACCCCGTGCTGTCGCGGGAAGAGTTTATCATCAACATTTATTCTCCCCTTCAGTCGGAGTGTGGGGAAAAATTTATTTATATAGCTGGTGTGATCGCTTTTTCCCTTATAGTGGCAGTGAACATGTTAAACGTCATTGTGTGTTTGCTTCCAATGAAGGTACATGTGTATGTATATACGTTCATTGAATCATTTACTTAAGTTCACACAATCACATCTATTGTGAAAAGCCGATTCTCCAGTCTAGCGGGTGTCAGTGTTCCTTAAATATGTTTGTTTCTGTATGTGCGTCTTAGGTCTTAATAAAGGTGGTCACCTCAAAATGTCTTGGAGGTCTACCGGTCGATTGCGATCGACTGAATACCCATCCCTGTTCGAAGAAGAAATCACAATCTCGAAATGAATGGAATAACAATAATGCAAGTATCATGTTTCAATATTAAAACCATCCGGCTGGGTGGCTGAGAGGTAGCGTGACCACATCTTAAGTCCAAAGTTACGGGTTCGATACCGGCTGAAAATACTATATAGAACCCGACATTAATACCAGAACTCCAAATATTAAAAATAGAATTCTAGTTCACAAAGGATTGAAATTGTAAGAGTAAAAGAGTTTCACAGATTTCTTAATATTCCATTAGATAACAAAAATACAAGTAATTTTCAGTTATTCGAAGATCCTGTTTCATTTCAAATTGTATAGTATATATATATAAGCCCTATTTTTAAAAGCAAATAACTTGACTTTAAATTTACATGATACTATTAGGGACAAGCACATACATAGTTCACTTTTGTAGTAACTTTTAAAACTTATCTTACTTGACACACGCTTGAAAAGAAGCCTTAGTCACTCTGTTTACTTTCATATTTCCTCACTGATTTAAAGGAAAATGAGTTCTCTTGCTCTAGAAAAACAAGTAGAAATAGTAAAGATTTTTCTAAATATATATAATAATTATTACCTTATCATCGTCTTAAAAATTTGTGCATTGCCCTTCTTCAGTATTTCTCAGAATAAGCATCACTATTTCTATTCTAAAAATGATATAATACACAGATCCTTATATAAAACACATTAGCGTCTTATCATAAATGTAGTTAATAAAATTATTAATTACACTAGAATACGAAATCTTTTTAAAAGAACAAATATGTAGCTGTTCTCACGATTTCTTTCTTATCACAGCTTGAAATGAAGATGTCTGTTTCTAAGAACTTGTAGTAATGTCCAATTACAGTGACAGGTATACGAAGTCCTTCTTAGAGGCTATATCTAGACCACTGAGGATATTTAAGTTATTCGACTACGTTCGAAACCATGATTTTACTAAAGCGTACAAGCAAATATTTCTTTTAATATTCAGCATCACTTAGATTAGAATACACGTTTAAAAACGTTTTAAGAGTATTATTACAATGAAAAATAATATTTCTGCAAAAAAATGAATGAATGTCCTATTTTCAAAACATTCTCCTTTCCTGAAAATAGAATCTGTAATAATAAAATTTTCCTTATATATAGCTAAGATTTCTCTAGAGAGCCTGAACTAGGAATTTTGAAAAATTCACATTATTTTCAGAGTTATTACCAATTGAAATAATTATCGGTGTTTTTTTTTTGTTAAAATTTTTCTACTCTGGAATACTAAAATATAGATAATTCCACTTCTAAGCTATTTAATTCAAAATTCCTAGTTTAAGCTCTGTGCAGAGGTCTGCGCTATATTTAGGCAAAATATTATTATTATAAAAGCATTTTCAATAAAAGGAGAACCCCTCACAGGGCTCACCTTTAGGTGGGTACGGGTGTCACAATCCCGAGGTACCACAGTGATCTTTTCCTTTTCTCAAGAGGTTTACTATCTTTGGTAAAAACGGGTGTCACGACCCCGGGGTACCCCAGTGATCCTTCTCTATTTTCGACCCTCCATCTTGTCATCCATTTTCTTCTTTTCCCCTCCAGACCACAGACCTATGAATGTTTGGCGCAGTATAGACAAAACTGGCTCTTGCGCCATAAAACACCAAACTCAACTCAACCCATAAAAGGAGAATGTTTTAAATATAGGTAATTTTATAGTCCTTTTAAATATGCATACATATTTTTAATGCATATTTTAAATAATTATTTATTAATAAAAACATGCTATTTATTAAAATATATGTATATTATTGTAAAAAATATACTACTATCTGTGCACAGCGTTTTATAATAAATTACATTTTGCACACACACACACTTTCTTAAAAAAAATTGTCCTTATATTTACTCACGTGTATAAAGCTAGTCCTTATATATATGCGTGTCTGTGTGTAATAATTCGCGTTAATTTCATCTTAACAGTTTTTTAATTTGTAATGATCCGGACCCTCCAGGACTTTCGCGTAAATAATTAACTGTTAGCTTACCCACCTAACGAGATGTAATCATAAATTTAATACTGCAAAATTATGTACTCGGCGATTTATCAATTATTCTTAACGTAACCACCTCGTGCGGTATTTATCCACTAATCACAAGATCTGTCCACGGAAGTCATGTGAGTTTTGAAATTTCCGGTCTGTTTCATGTAAAAACTGAGGTTCTCTGGAAAATATCCGGAACAATCTCTCTCTCTCTCTCTCTCTATATATATATATATAATTTTCAAATAATAAATAACTAATTTCAACATTTGCCACAAACTGACTGATTTCTAGGTGCCTAAGGTAGCTGGGTAGTCATGGTGTCAAACCTCGCAGCCAGAGTGTCAAGTTACGAGTTCGAGTCCTAGTGCGTCTGAAGACTTTTCGTGTAGAGGGCTAATGCACGTTAAATATATCGAGACTCAAAGATCTTACGTATGTATAGAAATCTGTCCTCTTATGGTATCCGACTACGTTCGGAACTGTGATTTTAAAAAAGCGAATAAATGGATAATTTTCAAGATATTTAGTGTCACTCAGATTAGAATACATGCATAAAATTGCTTTAAGGATATTTTAACAAAAAAAAAAATTATTTAAATACAATATTTCGGTAAAAAATTAACTTAGAAGAATCTTTTTTCAAAATGTTCTCCTTTTGTGAAACATGATTCTATTATAATTATATTTTACCTGTATATAGCTCAGACCTCTCTACAGAGGCTCAACTAGAATTTTTGAAAATTTCACTTTATTTTCAGATTTACCACCAATTGAAATAATTATTGGCGTTTTTTTCTTAAAATTACTCCCCTCTGTTGTCGTAAAATATAGATAAACCCAGTTCTAAGTTATATATTTCAAAAATTCTAGTTGAGCCTCTGTGCAGAGGTCTGAGCTATATACAGGCAAAATATTATTATAATAGAAGCATTTTTCACAAAAGGAGAACATTTTGAAAAAAAGATTATTCTAAGTTAAATTTTTGCCAAAATACTGTATTTAAATAATTTTTTTCTCAAAAAATGTCCTTAAAACAATTTATACATGTATTCTAATCTAAGTGATACTAAATATCATGAACATTATCCATTTATGCGCTTTTGTAAAATCACGGTCCCGAACGTAGTCGGATACCTTAATCATCTGACCGAGGTGAAAAAATTTAAAGATCTACCGTTAACAGCCCTCGCATAGCTTCGTTAATAAATAATAATAAAATGTTAATGAAGTCGTTAAAATAAAGTCCGACGTTAATAAAATATCAAATCAATCTAAATTCATTTTCGTGATAATACGTATTATGACGTTACGCGTTAACATTCAGCATGCAGGTTTTACTTTTTTAGAAGTTCAAGTTGTTTTTTTCCTGTTGTTTCAAAAGTAGTCGAAACTGAAATAAAATACATAGAAAAAAAGGCGTGCCTTTTTAGGCAGTTTTGAAGGTAGTCATGTGCGGGAAAAAATTTTCTAATTAGAAAAGACAAATCAATAAAAATTTACAAAATCAAGAACACTATGGTTTTTCACAAACATATTTCTCGACTCACAAGCCTTTTTTTTCCATTTGTTTGTTCATTGTTAATATTTGAATTTTACATGAACACCGAAGTAACTGTTATATTAAAAAAGAAATCGGCTCGGTTGCTTATAAGTAACATGCCCGTTTCGTAGAGCTAAGGTTGTGACTTCGATCCTAGTTGGAGTCGACTTTTTTTCTGGATGCGAAAATCGTAAGCACGCGTGTCTTATGATTATGTGGCATGTAAAAGATCCCTTGAGTATCAATTTGGTTCTGGTACTCTCGGCAAAATTAAAAATGACGACAATTTTTAGCACCCTATGAGAGCTTGAAGTAATAATTCATGCGTCCGAATTTTCGGTAGCGAGAGCCACCACTAAGTGGTGCCACAATGAAATGGCTTTCAAATTTGGGGATTTACCATGTCTGCAAAGGTTTAGTTGCTAATATGTAGCACATTGGGGAAAATATTTAAAAATAAACTGAAGTATGTATTTTGTTAAGCAATACAATTCAAATATTCTTGAAAATTCTACGAAATGGGAAAAAAAAGAATACCTAGATTTTTGAATAACTTATCATGAATAAGTATTTAATACGAATTTAATTGCTTAAATTTCGCTGAAAAGGATTATTTTTAAAAATTTAATATTTGGTCAAATATGTATTCGTGTATGTTTGCACATGTAATGGAAAATAAACTAAAGACAGCATTTTACTGACTGAGAAGTTGTTTTCTAATATATGCAAAGAACATTAAACACAAATATATACATGAAATAAAATAATACTAATTTTTATACTAGTGAGCGAGTGAATATTAATGTCGCACTGTTTAGCGACTCGAGGGCTTCTGGCGACGAACCTCGTAATTTTGAACCATGGTCAAGCGACGAGGACAACACCTGAGCTGGCACGCTCCTCCTCTAACTACCACACTACACCAACGGGAGGATGTTTGAGCTCTCAACAGATTTAACGTGTATCGCTCTCCTACAAGGTGGGTCTTCAGCGGTATTAAACTCGAACTCATGACACGTTTGCAACGAGACCGATACATTGAGTACTGACATTTATACCAAGCAAAGCGTTTAGTGTGGCAACCGCAACCCCTCATGATCTTATTTTAAACTCGTTTGCCTTTTCTTACTTTCTTCTAAGCGGTTATTTAAATTTTCTTTTCAATAACCGCACGCAGTTATTTAGAAGTAACGAGTAACGGACTGAAAAATAATATTCTCTTAATCCTCGTCATTAAAGAAATTCATCCTTATTTTCTTCATTCCGTCAAGGTGCGGAAGCCGGTTGAAAGATGGGCTTTGTTTTCATGGAGATCTGACGTCATTTTCTCTTCGCTTTTCTACGAAAGCGAAACAGAAACTAGATTAACTGGGAGAGTGGTTTCCCAATCACCCCTCCATTAGAGTTGTTGCGCTGTACTCAATGTGGACTGCTATCTATTTTTATGTAACTTCAACAAATTATTCTTTTTTCAGTTTATTATGCTGAGTAGAACCACGCAAATCCACGTAAATGTATAACCGTTACCGTTTTTACGAAGCAAATGCTAATGGAAATAAGACATATTTCAAAAATCATTTACACAAAAAAAAAAAAAAAAAAATTCTTCAGAGAAAATCCATGCTTCTCTTAATTTTTTTTAATAAAATATAAAACATTATAATTAATTACAGAAACAAGTTTTCTACTACTAAATGCTAATTTTTTAAAGACAGTATTTTTGCAATTTATAATTATTCGAAGAGGAAAATTTCTATTATACAGCTTCACAAAAAATTTAAAAATGAGGCATCGAGAAACATAATAAACATGTTCCTTTTGATGACTAAAACGTGTTAAGCAAAGCATTTGATCGTTTTACAGTTTGTAAAATTACATTTAAAATTGAATACAAAACGAATTCTTTAAAATTACTATGATGCATGCACACACTAACAGATAACAAAATCAATGAACTTTTCTATGAATATAGCTTTCCAGGATCATTTGTCCAGGTGAAAGATCAATCTGAATTAAAGATCTTGTCAGCACCCCATGCCTCCTGTAAAAGGCGACCGAAAAAACAAACATTCACAAAAAAATAATATGAAAACAAAACTATTTCTTAGATCTCTATCGTTGATGATGGAAACATGGAGTAGATTTCACTGATAGCGCTAACTACTAGTCATTTTTCAAAACTGATCCAAGATATAACGCAAGATATGAATCAACCACATCGTTGAAGTCTGCGATGAATATCAGGCGAAGGAAGAGGAGGTTGAACAAAGGAAATATCTTTTCATTTCTTTACCTGAATGGTTGATGACAGATGCACATAAACACCTTCACGAAGCGTGTAAGGTTTATCTTAAATAAAAGGCAAACATAAGAGTTTATCTTTTGTTTGGATATAAGAAAAAGTGCAAACTAGAGAGGCGTTCTCTTTAGAAAAGGATGGGCAGGCCCCACTCGTGATCCTTCGTTGAGTTATCTTAACGGCCGATCTCAGATGGCAGCCTGATAGAATGTTTAACGACTGCGTTCTGCGCATGCGTCAGTCGGAAAGTGCTAGTGTGTATGTAATATCTGCTAGTTTGAAGGGGAGAAAGGATTTCGGATGGTTTTTGTTTCGTCTAAGGAAAGAAAGCTTTTTTTTTTATTTGCTTCAAAGCAGCAGGTGACTTATATCAAGAATTGAAAAAAACATTTTTTCAATATAAAAATGTAAAATAATTGAAAAAAAAATTGTAATATTTGTAAACTTTTTTTTTGTTTTGTAACACAACGTAATTCTAAATTTTAAGTACGATTATTCGTAATAAGTAAAAAAAGAGATAAACAAGTAAAAATTTCCTAAATAACTTTCTAAAGAAAATTAAGGACTCGCGTTCTTCATATAATTATGACAACACTATAAAAAAGGATAATAATAAGTCTTTCATCACTCTTTTACGAGGACAAAAATCAATTATCAGTATCAAATATTAAAATTTCATCTTATGATTTGCAACGTATTGAATAATATATGTTACTGAGATTTGTGTATTATAGATAAAATAAGATAACTACATTTTTTTACTGTTAATGACGACTGCATGGAATTTCAATTGAATTCATGAATGGTTCTAATATATTAACTTAACTTAACTCAGTGGCACGACATCCAGTGAGGGACAAGGCCTACTATGCCCAACTCAGTATACGCGACCTTTTGTCATGAGGTGCATAGCAGATGTTTCAGTCAGATGGTCAATATGACGTGAGTCATACCGTTGGCGTGAAGTAGAAGTTTGAAAAAGGGGTGACGAATTAGGTCATTCCTCGACATTCGATCATGGTTTTAAATTATGAAGTCAATACTAAGGGCTCTCGTGTTGCTTCGAAATACGACTTTAATAAACAATGATGTTTAAATAAACTCTTTTAGAAATTTATTGTAATGAATTTGGTGCTAATAAAGTATAAAATAATATGATTTGATTTTTATTGACGTTGCACTTTAAAGCTACACCAGGCCATTTAGCAATTCTCCTCATAATTATAAACATCGGTCTAGTGACGAGGACCACGCGATAGATTGAATCCCGTTCTCCAACCTTCTATACCCCGCCAACGTGAATGAGTGAGTAAAAGTTATATTAAAAGAACCAGGACATCATACACACATTCAAAAAACTGATTTTTTTCAATAACAGTATTAAAAAATAGTGTATATCTTTTTGAATCTAAAAATATGTAAAGCTTATATATGTTCGTTGATAAAATAACCTTAAAATCTGTAAAAAGTAATGGATAAAAATGTAAGAAAACAACCACGCCTCTTTCGACACATTTTAAAAGTTAGTTCCTCTTGCGTTTAATATATGTATGTAAGCCCTTAATTTGTTTTTACTAGAAAGGAACAATAATATTTTTCTCTTTTTAATGTTTTTTTTTTTTTTTCTTTTTTGAAAAATTAGTTTTAAATGAGGAAAAACGAAAAAAAAATAAATAAATAAATAAAAATAAAAAAATTCGAGATTTTCAAAACTTCAAAATTTTACGGTTTTTTCAGAGAAACTATGCAATAATTTTATCAAAAAACTATTTGAGTACATTTTGTTCATTGTTTTATATCTGTATGTAAAATATTTTGTACATTCAAGAAATATTTTTATAAAAAATAGTTTCTAAATTAAAACAATGTTTGATAAAATTATGTTTATGCTCAGTTATAACAAAGGGAAAAAAAATTAAAATTTTAATTAACTTTTGTAATTCTAATGTATGTTAAAAGTATCATTATGAGGTAAAAAAAAATAGGCAAGAAAATATTAGTCAATATAGTATGACATGTGAAAACATTGCTGCTTTAAATTTTATCACTTTCTCGAAAGCATAATTTTTTGATTTTATGTACAATTTAAAAAAAAACTATTGTACGATATGGTTCCAAATTTTTATACTTCAATACAGGACATCTGTGCATGCAATGAATCAATTTTTTTAGCTAAAGTAGTGCATAGTATTTTTTTTTTAAAAAAGAAATTCTGTAATGAAAAAGGGAAAAAATAGAAATTTTCATAATTATACATACTTTTATAATTATTTTCAAGAGACTATCTTAATATTTTATTTATAAAAAAAAATAGGTTCTCTATATTTCGTGTATTGTTTTATACATGTGCAAAAATATTCTACATATTTAAAAGCCACTTTTTTCTTCTAAAAAAAAAAAAAAAAAATGGTACCTAAACGTAAGCATGTATTACAAGATCTCAAAAATTATATCCGACTTAAATTAAACAGAAAAAAAAAATTGAACCAAAAATTATTTTTGCACTTCTACGGAATGATTAAAATGTCTTTATTAAGATCACAAAAAAAAAAAAAAATCGAACCTTTATTGGAAATTTTTAAAGATATATGTCCCCCCCCAAAAAAAAGGAGTCTTAATTTTGACATTTTACTCTTTCGAGAATGCCCTGATAAACTTAACACCTCGCTATAAAACTGCACCATACTTTTGGTGACGGGCCTCGTAATTTTGAACCATGGCGATGACGACACCTGAGCTGAAACCCACCTCTCCAAACTTCCACACCAAACCAACGGGAGGACATTTTAACTTTGACAGATTTAACGTGCAGTGGACCCCTTTACACGGCGTGTCCTCAGCATCACTACGCTCCAACTCATGAAATGCCAGGCTCGAGTCCGCGACCTTGACCACTAGGCTACCCCAGCCACCAAACAAACGTGAAGACATAGAGCCTCGATACATTTAGCGTACATCAGTCCCTCACCATGGCGGTTTTCCTGTGGTTCCAGGACATGAACCCACGACCCTACAACACAGCTACCAGTTCATGACTATTAATACTCGGGTACTTAGAAATATAATAGATAAAAAAAAATTACTACATGATACAATTAAATTCCTCTTTTAAATATACACCATAATTAGTCATAACTAAAAAAGGTCGATCATTTCTCAATTCCTACCATTAGCTCACACTCTATATATTTATTTATTTATCTTCGTGGAATTTTCAATCGTTAATAAAATACATTTTAAAGCGCTCAATTGAGCTTTTATGTACATGATTATTTTGGATGACAATACAGTAATTTAATTATAAGTAATAAAAATTAATTGATTAAAACTAATTATTCGAAGAATTACAAATACAGCCACGTTGGTATCATTTTTGGCGACTTGTTTCAAAACCTGAAAAAGGTTTNTCAATCGTTAATAAAATACATTTTAAAGCGCTCAATTGAGCTTTTATATACATGATTATTTTGGATGACAATACAGTAATTTAATTATAAGTGATAAAAAATAATTGATTAAAACTAATTATTCGAAGAATTACAAATACAGCCACGTTGGTATCATTTTTGGCGACTTGTTTCAAAACCTGAAAAAGGTTTTTTTCTCACATTTTAAAACGCTCGTTTGAGCTGCAATTTTCTATACATTATTGCTTTGAGTAAAAATACGATAGTTTAATTATAATTAATTAAAATTAATTGACTGAAACTAATTATTTAAAGAATTACAGATACAGCCAAGTAGGTTTCATTTTTAGCGACTTGTGTCAAAACTTGAAAAGATTTTTTTTCCTCACATTTTAAAGCATTCAGTTGAATTGAAATTTTATAATGCACGATTTTTTTGGATGACAATACGATACTTTAATGATAATTAATAAAAATTAATTACCACTTCATTTTGTTATTCTGTCATATATGTATATACATATTTATATTAAGATGTCCGACAACGTACGGAACCGTGATTTTGTAAAAGCGTATAAATGGATAATATTTATGATATTTAGTGTCACTTAGATTAGAAAATGTATATAAAATTGTGTTAAGAATAGTATAACAAAAAAAAAATTATTTAAGTACAATATTTTGACAAAAAATGAACATAGAATGACCCATTTTCAAAATATTCTCCTTTTGTGAAAAATTATTCTATTATAATAGTTTTTTACCTGTATATATCAGACCTCTGTACAGAGGTTCAACTAGAATTTTTGAAACATATAACTTAGAAGTGGGCTTATCCCTGTTTTATACGACAACAGAGGGTAGAAATTTTAAGAAAACGCCGATAATTATTTCAATGGGTTGTAACTCTGAAAATTATGTGAATTTTTCAAAAATCATAGTTGAGCCTCTGTACTACAGAGGTCTGCGCTATATACAGGTAAAATATCATTATAATAGAAGCGTTTTTCACAAAAGGAGAACATTTTGAAAAAAGTTATTCTAAGTGAATTTTTTGCCGAAATATTGTATTTTAATAAAAAAAAATTGTCAGAATGTCTTTAAAATAATTTTATACATGTATTCTAATCTAAGTGACACTAAATATCACGAAATTACCCATTTATACGCTTTTTTAAAATCACGTTCCGAACGTACTCGGATACCTTAATTGTAATTTTTTGATAAAAAGTAGCTAAAATAAAATCTGTCTTTTTTGATCTAAGTAAGAAGTGACTTAATTTTTTTATATTACTTGTTAATGTCTTAAGTTTTATAAACACATAAATTATTATACAAATCTATATTTATGTAGTATATGCGTTGCTATTACTGTTCTTGTATTAATATATTTAATATCTAAGCATTTATTAATATCAAATTGTATGGGATGATTTTGTTGAGACTGGAATCCATTGTTCATAAAAAATGTGTTGAAAGATCTTTTTCCTCCCATTAAGGAGCTGAAAAGATCCTGGCAACAGAGAGATCATCACTTGATTGAGGTGCCTGCAGATTGAGATACGAAGTGTAATGGTCAGCGAAGCTGAGAACATAATTGGACCCAGGGCTTTGCCTCAATCCTTGTGGTTAGATGCGGGAAGCAGTAGAACTCCCCCTATTTTATCTTTCGTATTTATCAAGGCTTAGAGACTCGATGCTTCTCTGTCAGAGATTGAGATGTTGCTTTTTTCTCCGTATTTTTGTATCAACACAGTTAGCTGAGAAAGGGTGATAAGCAATTTTGCTTAGTTACACGAAGAAACTTTTTTTTATCTTGTATATATAGCAATTTCAACAGTTTTGCGTTGTTTTCAGATGATATTTGTATTAATTTCACATTTGCTCTTAGCACTCTGTTATTTTGTTTATAGTTTTATTGCTATATTATATTGTTTGAACGTTATTAAACAAAAAGGGCAATTAAAGAAAGGTTTGTTAACTTTTGTATTTGTGGCAATTTTCTCTAAATATTCTAAATTCATTGACTGCCAGGAGCTCACAGTATATATGCATTCAAGCAATTTGGAATTAAGGTGCCCGACTGCGTTTGAAACCGTGATTTTGAAAAAGCGTATTAATGGATAATTATTTTTGATATTTAGTGTCAGTTGAATTAGAATATGCATATCAAAAAAAAATTTAAGAACATTATTACAAGAAAAAAGTTATTTAAATGCGATATTTTTGGCATAAAATAAAGAATGCCATATTTTCAAAACATTCTCCTTTTTATGGAATGGTTTGTATAATAATATTTTCCCTACATATACTGAGAATGAACTCAAAATTTTGAGGCATATAATTTTGAAGTGGACTTATTCATATTTTATTATATCTGAGTACAGAAATTTTATTAAAAAAACACCTGTTATTATTTCAATTGATCGTAACTCTGCAAATAATGTGAAGTTTCGAAAAATTTTTTTTCGACCCCGGTATTAAAGTCTTTACTAGTCTCATACGCAAAATGTTCTTATTATAGAAGCCATTTCCATAAAAGGAGAATGTATTGAAAACAATGCCATTCTTTCTTCATTTTTTGTCAAAAAATTGCATTTAAATAATTTTATCTTGTAATAATATTCTTAAAACAATTTTATTTGTATATTCTATTTCAACTGATACTAAATACCAAAAATAATTATCCAATGATACGTTTTTTCAAAATAATGATTTCGAATATAGTCAGCCACCTTAAGTGAATATAAAAGGAAAGTATAAATTTTTAATGGTTTCTTACATTGATTAAAAATTATAACTCATTAACTATTAATATTTTTACCAAAAATTTATTTCATACTATACTTAAAGTACAAAAGATAAATTATTATTATCAATATTATAAACTTTTGTATGAAAATGGCTTATATATTAATATCAGTGATTTCTCTTCAGTTTAACTAATATGTTACAGCAATACGTTATTCAATTAAAAATATTTTATAATTAATTAGTATTTTAAAATATTAAAACTCCCTCATCTTCTGTTTTTTTTTAAAAAATTAAATCGTAAATACGTTACTTAAATTCCTATACATAATTTAGTGAGTATTATAATATTAATTCAAAAAAATTGATTCTATTTTTTTAAAATTATTTTATAAAAAAATAAAAATAAATAAAGAAGTATAATATATATAACAATATATATATATCCTAATTAATTATATCTTTCATTAACTTTTCAAAACTAAATAAGTAAAATGTTACTCAAATTCAGTTTTATTCCATTATTTTTCCCTAGCAATGCTCAACACTTTCTTCTCTTATCAATTTGCTTAAAAAATAAAGTTTCTTAATAAAACAAATTTTCTTGGTCTCCCTGTTTTATGAAATACCATATCTGAAAAAATTATTAAGTATAATACAGGAGCACTCAGTTCCGGGATATTTTTGTTTTCCATTTCATTGAAAAGCGAAACACATTAAAATTTTTTGTCCGAAGCGTAATCAAGCCTTGTTGTACACAAAAGACAAAACCAGTTAGCTTTTAAAATTTAGAAAGTTTGTTGCGAAAGTTCCCGAGATAAAATAAGAAATTAACACACTTTTAAGGCTTCTCTGTAAAACTAACAGAAGCTTTATGGACTTCCTTCGCCTTAAAAAAAATCCACACAAACGTTTTAAATTTCTTCGTATTAACATTAATCTCTTTCTTTGAAAAACAGTTTCAATAGCCCGGTCATTTTCCAACGATTATGTAAGAAATTACGCAAGGAAACGTTGAAGTTAAAAAAAATAATAATAAAATTAAAAAAATCTCTCACCGATTTTCTAAACAGCGGCGGCTTGTTGGAAAGTACTTTCCTCGACAAAACGGAAAAGTAGTAACACCTAGTCGTTACAGTAATTTTCCCTAATTTATCGCTTTTTTCCCTAAGTTGTAGGGATAAATTTTATTCAAGAGGGAAAAAAAACCAACCATATATTAAAAGCGGCATCCATATAAAAAAAATGAAGGAAAAGAAGGCAATGAACATTTAAAAATACTGCTCATAGCCCAATTGCGGTATCCCTCTTTACCTCATTTTTCCCTCTACATGATAAAAGGTTAATAGTTTTTAAGGGACCCCCAATATCGTTTAGGATGGTATTAAATATTCATTTCCTTAGTCTATCAATTTTGAATTACTTTTAATACTCGCTGGAATTCAGAAAAGGCGCAGGTTGAAAAAAAACAAGGAATGGTGCTTAAATGACACCCTTAAAACTGGGGGAATACATTGAGGGTGGGGGGAGAACGAGAGTGCTGAAATGCTGGCATCATCACATGATGGCGCCAGATGATAGCACCACCCCCGATAACGTTTGCAGTTAAGGGTGGCAACTAAAATTGTTGCCCCGATTACAGTGGCAAGAGCCTTTTAGAAGGGGGAAGAGGAAAAACACTCAAAACTCCCAAAAGTTAGCAACTGATTACGCTACTGGGTAGTAATTAAGAACATTTAGCCATTGACGGGGACGCACCGTACCTTTTGTTTTGAGCGTAAATATTACGAGGTGGCTGTTAACTGCCGGCAGAGTAGAGAGGGGGGTGCAAGAGAGTGCGGTAGTTTTTTAAACGACGTTTTGTTTTAAAAACTGCTTTTTTTTAAAAACCATCCCGAAAAGCTTTTGCCGTCACTAGCCTGTGCTAGACTCACTACTCGAGAGAGAACGCCCATAAAATAAACTGCGACAGTCATTAATTTTTTGTTTGTTTTATTGCTATCACAATATTAATTTCTTGCTATCGATGTATATTAATTTTATAGCGGCCGTGTTTTAATTGGTTTGTAGATAACTTAATGATGGGATGGTTTCTTCTAAGAGAGAGAGAGAGAGAGAGAGAGGAGGTCGCAGAAAGAAGAGACGTGTTAGCTTGTGGACATTTTTAGCACAAATAATTTTATTAGGATGTAGAGATGTACGTGTCGGAAAAGAAATTTTATTTAAAATAGTCACGTGATTTATGCTTTTCTTTTGTTCTGAAGATAAAGTTACTAAAGTTAGAAGCACATAAACGCAACTTTAGGTACTAGTTCTTAAATAGTTCGGAGTTTTTTGACTAGTATGGAGTACAACAACTAGTAAAAGAATCTTCGGAGATCAAAAAAAGATTTCAAATAAGGATTTTATATAAAATTAACTTTTAAAATAAGACAAAACTGCAAGTATATTAAGTTATAAGGCATGATTGTTTAGTATAGCAGCATGTAACACGATAGCAAAAACATATGAAAACAAGATAAGGAGATATTTAAATAAGAAAAGTAATTTCTGTAGGGGGTGTGGCTACAGCGGTCGTGGTCAGAGCGGACACATAAGATTTCGTGGTTAGAGTGGACACATTTTTCCCCATCTTAGAACACAAAAGGTGCAGCTAAATAAGTAAATAAATGCTTTTAAAAATCACAAATATAATTTGAAACAGTACTTTACGTGGCAAATCTCTTTCACGTTGGATAACAATTTTTTTTTTATTATTATTATTATTAAAGTTGTTCTATCTTTGCACTTGATTATTGAATGACAAGGATAAATACATTTTTGCTAATCAGATTTAATTATTTATATTAAATTGTTAAGATATAGTGTGAATGCATTTTATACATAGCAAAATGTTATAAAAATAAAAATTACAGAGAAATATCTAAAAATTAATAATAAGTAACAGGGTATGAAAGAATTTCAGGGATTTGGAGGAAAACTGTATTTTAGAATCAAATAAATATATTAGAACATATGCAATTGCCATAAAATTAATTAGTTCCATTACTGTAAATAAAAATAAATACTAGAAGTAAAATATATAAAATAGCTCCAAGTAAATAAAAGAAAAATAAATACAAGTAAATAAATACTAACCTTTATTATAAAGGCATAAATATCATTTACCATTGGATTTAGTCCAACCTGGTTACAAAACTTAAAGATTTTAGACATTTTTCTAAATTGTTTGATGTTTTGAATTCTTTTAAGATGTTTTCAATTCTTTCATCCAATTTTACATATGGAAACACCACAATAGGTACAAGAATGTCTGCTCTGCCCACCTAGCTTCCCACACATGTTCGTGGTAGCCACTGTCCGCTCTAACCACGTCCGCTCTGGCCACGTAACCCGTCTTTAATCAGATAATGACGATTAAAATGTTTTTAAGCGTGTGGAAAATGTTTATGTTGGTATTTTATACGAATAAACAACATATAAACATATTTCGTGTATCCTTCGAATTTCAAATAATTCCTCATTATAAGAAAAACATGACAGCGGAAACAGAGAAATTTCAAAGCATACATACTCACAAACACACACAAAAGTTTGAATTAATAGAAATATAGTATATTAGTTTTTCAATTTCATTGAAATATTTGAATAAATAAAATTTAAGAATCTGAGCAATCAACTTTTTTGAAACGAAGTATAATACATTTTTAAGATCATCTGTATGGAATGATCAATTTTTGTATATCAGGGGTATCAAACTCGTGGCCCGCAGGTCGCATGCGGCCCACAATGATTATATTTGTAGCCGGGTCAAACATATTGGCACACAATAATATAGAATAAATATCAACATTTCTCCCGAAGTTGGAAAGATAGTAGCAGAGAAGAGATGTCAAGTGTCAGGAAGTACATATTAAATTTTTCTTGTTTTTATATATGTTTATTATAATGTATTATTCGAAATAAACCTACGTATCTATATGAATTTTGATTCTCATTGCAGCCCATTGTAAGTTAAACCTTGTTTATTTGGTCCAAGTCAAACTTTGAGTTTGACACCCTTGCTGTACACAGTAATACCCCGAACTTATGCGACAGATGGGATTGAGTGATAACCACGTAAGTCGAATTCGCGTAAGTCGGGGCATAACATTGCATATAAATGCCTTTAAGTTTTTTTTAGTTGGGATGCAGACGAAAGAAAATTATAATTTAGAAAAAATTGTTTAATAAATTCTTATAGATAATACAAATACAAAATTGAAACCGAGGTTATTTTGATGTAGAAGGTTTCATAAAATTTGGCAAAGTACTGTGCCGACTCAAAGATTCCCCCCC
>BMAV01028036.1:0-16295 GCA_019973955.1 Trichonephila inaurata madagascariensis
CTCTTCGCTCTGGGGTGAATTGAAAAATAAAAAAATCAAGAGGGAAAGATTAAAAATTAATGTCAAAATTAATTAATGCTTTGAATAATTGTATGTGAATTTCAAATAAGATTATGGGGGAGAAACGATTTAGCAAATAAAAGGGAAAAATTTCAAATAAATATAACTGAATCCCTTTATATCCGCCAGATTCATCTGTCAGCCAATATATAAATATCTTTTATGCCGCAAAACCTGTTCTTAGCGGATCTCCACTCAACAAAAGAAACGGGCACGCCAAATTTTAAGTCTAATAGTTCAGGAGATCTCCTGATAATGTGTGCATAGTTATCAATGTAACCTTCGTGTGTGTATAATAAAATCAGAAATGTATAGTAATCAATTTATCAAACTAATTTATTTCATGGATAAAAAGTGCAACGACTTTCTCAAACTGTTATGGATGCCTAAAGGAAATATGTAAGAATAGAATCATAAAAATTGGCCATTACAGAAAAAACTTATGCTGCCAATGAACTTGAAGCTGAAATGAAAACTACTTGAATTAAGAAATATGTTCAAAACGTCACATCAACATAAGTTACCTGTTTGATGTCATGATTGCATCTCTGCAGTTGCCACATAAAATGTAACCTAATGGCTAGTTTGTTCAGTTCTGTGAGTCTGAATTCTCTTTCTACCTCAACAAATGTCACCCATCCTCCGATGTGCTGCCGGTGCTTTTCCATGAACTTTTCAGACAAACGTAATTTCGCAAGTATTTCGATGAGTTGGAGACCTTGAGAAAGAACCACTCGAGATATGTTACCTGTAGACAAAAATAAGGTCAGGTCATTAAAAGAGTTATTTTTACTTAAATCATGCCATTAATAAAGAATAATATCACGTGCATGTTGTTGGTAACATCTCATTTTCATTCATTTAGCAATGGGATTTAATTAAGGTGATAAAAAATACCTACGACGGTTTTCACTGAAAAGAACTGATATTCTGTTAAGTAGCTAACTATTTCTAGATGGTCGCTTCGCTTAGTTTTCGAAGGAATGTATCCTGAACACGGCAATACCACCACAAATTCTGGGGAAAATCAACCTTTGACCTTACTTTGGTCAACGCTTGTGAAAGAGCTGGACTTTTAAGTCCATTTCAAGAGGGGACAAGGAACCAATGGCTAAATAGTTATCCCGACTTCGTCCAACAAAAAACCATTCTGTATCGCGTGTCTGCCTTTGAAGGCATGACATAATCCGTTATAAAGTTTTCCACCTCGCAGCTGTAAGATCGGTTTTCCTATGCAGATAACATTAAGCCGTTCAAATCCACACGTAAACCCCTAAAATATTGTAGGATACTTTCATCTGACATCACGCAGACAACCGATTTCCATGGCACAAACAACATCTGCACTCCACCTGCGAGCCGAACCTCGAAGGAAATTCGAGATGCAAGAAGGACTGCCCCACCCACAAGAGAATGTAGAGAGCTGACTGCTTGGAACACTCGAAAAGAGACGTTGTGTTTTGCCCGCTTCCATCGCCAATGAAATATTCTGTAGCATTAAAATACTCAATAGTTCGAATAACTTGTATAATCTGCAGTGAGTGATTTAGTGAATATTAACGTCGCACTGTTCAACTACATGAGTGCTTTTGGTGACGGACCTCATAATTTTGAACCATGGTCGAGTAACGAGGACGACACCTGAGCTGGCACCCTCTCCAACTCCCACCCCAAACGGAGGCCGAGCTCCAAAATTTAACGTGCATCGCTCCCCTACACGGTGGGTCTTTAATGGTGCTGAGCTCAAACTCATAACATGCCTGCCATGATCCGATACCTTGACCACTAGGCTACCGCGGCCCTGTATCTATCTGCAAATATTGTAATTAACAGCTGTAGACGTAATAAATCAATAGTTTAATTTCTTAAGTCTAACGCTATTCATCAATTTTCTCAATTCGTTACACCGCCTTTAAAAAGGCCTCAAAATGGAGAAGGCAGATTCGCTTACGGTCCTGACCAGACTCCAAAACATCGCCTAGATCTCGAGCTTAAAACCTGCGACAAACTTTCAGATCTGCACCACATCGTCCTGAATATTACAACGCAGCCTTCGCATTAGTAACCAGCACTGTAGTAACATCGACACTTCACAAAAACGACAAACCCCAAATATCTAACAAAGCTGTGTGACAAAAAGATATGCAAATGTTGCTAAACCATTTTTTTGGTAGGTCAGTTTCAACAATTTTAAACCATTTGCATCCATTTTATTCCATGATATAATTTTGCTTTAAGGTATCCGACTACGTTCGCAGCCATGATATTTCAAATGTGTACGAACGAATATTTTTTTAATATTTAGAGTCACTTAGATTAGAATACATGCATGAAATTATTTTAAGAATATTATTAAAATTAAAAATGATTTAAATGCAACATTTTGGCAAAAAAATGAACATAGAATTATTTATTTTCCAAATATTCTTTTAGGGAAAATGCTTCTTAAAAAATATTTTCCCTTATATAAAAGACCCTGTACAGGCCGAAAAAAACTAGGGTTTTTGAAATACATAATTTTGAAGTGGATTTATCCATATTTTAATATATCAGAATGGAGAAATTTTTTAAAAGAAAAAAACCGTAATTTTTTTTTTTTAAACCCGGGAAAAAAAATGTGAATATTTCAAAAATCTAGTTCGGCCCCTGGAGAAGTCTTGCTTTTATAAAAAATATTATTATTATAAACATTTTTTTTAAAAAGGGGAAAGTTTGGAAAAAAGATAATTTAAATTTATTTTTTTCCAAAATACTAAATAATTTTTTATTGTAATAATATTTTAAAACAATTTTATACGTGTATTCTAATCTAAGTGACATTAAATATTAAAAAAATATATTCATTTATTCGATTTTGCAAAATCAGGGTTCCGAACGTTGTCGGATACCTTATAACCCCAATTAATTACATTATTAGCTTCAACTGACATTTTTATCTTACAGCTGAATAAAATTTTTATTTTTCAAGAAACAGATAAACAGATCATTACAGAAAATAGTCACTGTCTCTGTTGAGGATGGAGCAAATGAGTTAAAATTTCCGCCTAGTAGCATCATCCACACGTCACAAGAGGCTGTAATTTTAATCTTTTGATCTTTGTACAGCAAGTTATCTGTCAAATTTCTCTGCGATATCTCTGGTCCTTCTTGGTGTTGCACTTTGTGTGGCCAGCAGTTTTAAAATGCTTTCAAAACTTGGAGAAAAAATATAATTCAAGTAAAATTTTCATCATTTTAGACTCCTTCTGATGCATTAATAAATTTCAAAATATGTTGAAGACAGTAAGAATTCGTATTAAGTAATAAGGATAATATTTCAGTGATGAAATCAAAATACAAGTAGACAAAATGGCTTTAAAGCTAGCAAATCAAATATCGCATTTCAACATTTTGCTTATGATCTACTTCAAAACTGAGATATTTACAAACTCACTCTAAAAAAAGCTTAGTTTTTTTTTCATGCTGTTTATTTTATTCTACCTTATATTCCAGATTGAGAGAGAGAGAGAGTACCTATATTTAACTACTTACAAAGTTGGTCGATAAAGTCATGAATTTTTTTAACAGAAGATTCCATCTTGATTTCGAAACAATCACAGTCGTCAAAACTGACAGCATAATCTTTCATGTCCTGTATTTCTTTCCTAAACTGAAACAAAAATACGATAGGAAAACTGTTGGTGATATCCACAGCAAACAAAAATTAAAAGCTTGATTTCGTTTTTCAGAAATCACCGTTTTTATAATAAGTTTTTTAATGACATGAAGAAAATATTACGTAAAATTACAATACATCTAAACAGTTTTATAAATTAAGATCATTAAGAGTTTTAAACTTACTTTTTAATCTTTTTCTGCATCGAATTGAATTGCAATATTTTCTTAAAAATGTTCAATTGCGTATGATTTCCGAAGAGAAATCTAAATTGAGGTTGTGACGGGCTCACGCGTTTTTTCTGTAACATAACCTCTGGGTTCTTTGACGGCCAAGATTAATGGCAAATCTTTTCCAACCCAAATCCAAGAAGTGAAATGCAGTGTAGATGCAAATAAGATAGTCTTTAAAAGAACGAAGTTTTGGTAAGCGGGGCAATTTTAGAGAAATTTCTGTTTGGAAAGATAGAAATGTAATTTGACGGCCTACCAAGAGAATCACGGATTCACAGCCATTACTACAAGGTGCATACTATTGCACGCAAAGAGCCCAACAGCCTATCTGAAAGTGAGGATTGAACCGTTGCGGAATTCAAGGTAGGACAAGATTGATTGAAATCGAATTCGTAATATTATTAGAATTGAGAGTAGGCGGATAATATAATTAAATAAGTGATCCAATTGCGCGATCCGATTTAGTTAAGACTACGTGTTTTGGTTTTATTCTCTCACTTAATATAAGTTTGTTCAATATATTAGAAATTTAAGTTAAACTCTTAATAAAGTCATATTAAAATTCACAAAATGTCGATTCATTTCGAGAACCCCACACCTCTAATTCACGCTGAAAACCAAAGATATGGTCGACAAAGATCGACCATATCACAAGGTTAACTCCGATTCAAAAATTGACTGAAGAAAGAATTTTCGAAATTATAAAAAGAAGGAACACTGAACAGTGACAATGGCTTCAATTTTGAAATAAAGCTTTCGTCTATCAACGATTTCGAATTCATGAATGTGATATTATTCCTTTGAAATTTCTACTTTCTTTTCTCATAATTCCTAAGTACAATGAAGATTACTGTAGAACAGCATTCTCAAATGATTTTTAAAAATATTTCTGTAAGATCTAAGACCCCATAGTCGAGAATGAGTCATTTTTAAATATATAAAAATATTTTAAAAATTGAAGAAATAAAGTATAATTTTGCAGAAAACATTGTTTTGGCTTCTTTGGATGCACTGTATTGTCTTCATATCAATACACTAATTTAGGTATGTAAGAGTGAGTGTTTATTAATGTTGCTCTAAAAGCAACACTAAGGATATTGGCAATGGACCTATGAGTAACCAATGAGTGATATTGGCAACTGACCAATGGGGAGGAGGATTATACCTAAACTGGCACCCCACTCTCCTAACTTCCATATCACATCAACGAGACTTTAAGCCAAGATACATTTAACAACATCACCCTCTCTACCCAGTAGGTCTTCAGTGGTAGCAGAATTCACACCCGCGACTAACAACTCCAGACATGAGACTGACCATGACCACTAGGCTACGGTGGTTACAATCGAAGTTTAAAGAGGAAAGTAGAAACTCTTCAGGATTAACATTACATTTACGAATTCAAAAGTAATGATGAGCAGAAGTCGAAATATACGCTGTTCAACAACAAACAATCTGATTCAAAACCATAGTCGAATGACGATATTTTAAGTGGTACATCCTTTTCTTAACTGCATCACCTCACCAATATTAATCTTTCGATAGACGTTTTCGTACCATTGATATTTGAATTTCTATAAACATTTCCTATGATGATCTGATTGATTGATTGATTAGTAACGTTGTGCACTATTCAGCTTCTAGAGGGCTTTTGGTGGCAGACCGCGTAATTTTGAACCCTGATCAAGTGATGAGGATGACACCGAGCTGGCACCTCCTCTCTCACAACTGCCACCCCACACCAACGGGAGGACGTTTGAGCTCTCGACAGATTTAACGTGCATCGCTCCCCAACTAACGCCTTCAGCGGTAATAGGCTCGAACTCATGACACCCCGGCCAAGAGTCCGTTTCCTTGACCACTAGGCTACCTCGGCCACTCGATGGCTTTCGCCCAAGGAAGCAAGCAATACGAGTGCCTTGGAGAGAAACCTCGTCTAGGCTGACATCTGAACAGGCACCCCACTCTCCAAATTTCCACACTACGTCAACATATGGACTCTAAACCTCAACAGGTTTAACCTGCATCAGCCCAAGGTGAGTCTTTAGTAGCACCAAGATTCAAAACCGCAACTCGGCAGAATCAACGCTGGCCTTGACCACTCGGCTGCCGCTGTCACTCTATGGTGATCAGATTAATATTAATATCAAAGAGTGTAGAAAAGAGAATTACCTCAAAGAGAAACCGATGAAACTGTGCAGAAGCCGAAATCAAATCCCTCCTATTCCCGAGCGCTACAGCCAATAAACGACAGGCGTCATCCAGGATCTTGCAGTATTCTTTGAACTGCTTGGAAAGAAAATTTTTCTCGCTCACTGCATTCGATGATTCTTGCTTCAGAATGGAATATTGACTGTATATGTCCTGAATAAATGTGAAACTGTTTTTAGAAATCTTATTTGCTAGTTTTTAATTTGGGTTATAAATCAAATGTTCAGAAGAAAATTAAGATAATAAATTATTTTAAATAATTTTATATTATATATTCAAGGAAAAACTAAATTATTACGTACAGTAAGACCCCGCTTAACGCTCTTTTATTTTAATTGTGGGATTCCCCGAAATTGCACGCAGCGTTAGGCTTCCCGATATCCGAAGCAGTTTATCTGTGTTTCTTCTTTCTTGTGGTGTTATACAAACGTATTTTCATCGTTTCAAACATTTGTTGACGTTATTGTAAGTATAAATTTATGTAATATAACGTTTGCTATAGTGACAAATATTATGATTTTTAATTTTTATCATGGGTGATAATAAAAAACACGAAAATAGGGCAACAAGAAAAAGCATTTTCATTTGAAACTAAAATGCAAGTGATTACAAGATTAGATACTGGTGAACGTCAATCTCAAATAGGTGCTGCATTGAATTTGGCAAACTTCAACAATAAGAACCATTCTTAAGAATAAAGAAAAAATACTGCCATCGGCAACTGCAACTACGACAAGCTCTGCAACTAGAATTACCCGTTCTAGAAATGATAAAATAGAGGAAATGAAAAAACGACTTTCTATATGGACTGACGACGAAATTGAACGCAATATGCCATTAAACCAAGAATTTTATTTATTTTTACATGTATATTCGTTTATTATATTTCTATATTTGTAAGAAATAAATTTTTGTTTTATTGTTATAAAAAACATAATTAATAAATTTTATGGTAAGATACCTGACCAATTTTCTACCTATCTTCCCCTAACCTTTTATTTGCATGATGAGATAACCTCGTTTAACGCTGTTTCATATTACGCTCTACTTTGATGGAACGTATACCCCGCGTTAAGCGGAGTCTTACTGTATATTAAGATCATACACAAAATGTTTCACTCTTTATTCCTTAATGTTAATCGCTTTCCAGTTTTACATATGTTTCAAATCACGTGCCTACTTTTATCATTAATGAACATAAAGTTAAAAGCTTATTACACCAATTAAAAATTTGATTCATTGGGTAAAATTCATGTGATGTCATAGTCACACGATAATTGCAATCTCGTGTTTCCAGACAGTCATTTCATAAGGTAATGTGACGTCACAGTCACATAATGAGTGCAATCACATGTTTCCAGTCAATCAGTTCTTGCACTACGCTGTTGCCAACTTTTGATTTGTGCAGAAACTTTCTTCTAAAAAGCCCATATTTGTGAACAATAATAACGCACACAGGTAAACAAACTGCACCAAACTCTGTGTGTGTGTGTGTGCGTGCGTGTAAAAATTGTACATCTATAATTTTTATGCATAATTTTTATGTATAATTTTTTCTTCGCAATTAATGTATAGCTTTTCCGAAATATTTCTTCTTACACCTATTTTTTTTACATTTCAGAGGCTTCATAGACGCATGAGTCGGTATGGCAAAGGTTCTTTACACCCCCGATTAATTCATAAATACATATTTTAATGATTTCTTTTCCCTAAATAACGAAAAGACGCATTTAATTAACGCATAGCTTACTGAATTTTAATTTCAATTTTTTATTCGCTTTACTTGAACTTTATTAAGTTAGAGTTATCTAAACTCTCCATTGCTTAATTTTAACAAAACTATCCCTATAATTTATCTCTCGAATTCCAAGTGAAATTTATTGTTTTATTAAAAGTTTTTAATACCATTTTATAAGCAATTTCACTACTTTTAAAATAATAAATGAATTATTTATCATTTTTCATAGCTACCATGTCATTTAATTCCTGATAAATTCCGCATTTTATACTTTCAAATGAATATTGTATGATTTTAAAATACTTCATGTGTGCGTATCTTGGGTTTCGTAGGTGTTAGGTCATTTAACATATTTTGTAACACATTTTGTTTCCACTTGTAATTTTCTTTTCATCTGTACCTGGGGATTTTTTTCATATATATTTTATATCAAAAAAATTTTAATGTAAAAGACTATGCTTTATATATATTCCTGTTTTGTTTTTAGTTCTTTTCAGTCACCCTTAAAAGTATCGCCCTTAGCAATGGCCATTTTTGTGTAGTTTGCAACCGAACTTTTTGGTAAAGTAATGATTTGTGTAGAGTTCAAAATAAATAGTTTTGGATAGAGCTGCCATTTAATTTCATTTTTAATTATGCTATTGATTCAAATTTCTCGAAAATACGTTACATTTAATAAAAATTTACAAAATTTGAATTTAACATGTTTCAAATGGTTCAGTATTTTAAGAATATAATATAATATATTGTAATCAAAGGTATATTTATTTTCATAATCAAACGAGTTACGTAGTTTTCTTATCAGTTTTGTTCAGATGGTATAAATGAAATACTCTTTCCGTCCCAAATTTGTTGCTACATTTAGGTCAAAAATTTTGTAACAAATTAGTTGCTACATTTCAATTCCAAACCTCATTTGGCAATAGATGATTCTAGTGTCAGAGAAGAATGTTTAAAAGATGGATAGGATTTTCAACTACAATGTCAACTCCAAATATTCCGGATTTAAATGTACTTGATCTTGGATTTTTTTTTAAGCAAAACATTCGTTGAAACACATCAGATGCCTACAAAGAATATTAAAAACTTAATTAATGCTGATGGAGTCACTTTTCAAAATGTAGAAGTAGAAGTAGAAAATCCTGGCAATGAATTTTTAACTTTACAGATATTGTGACGTCTCTCGCGTTCTTCTTCTAACTGCTCCTAAGAAGTTCTTTGGCAGCCACGATTAATGGCAAACTTTTCCAACCCAATACCAAGAAGAGAAACAGGACGAAAATGCAAATGGGATATACTTTAAAAGGATAGAGGGGTTTGGTGAGAAGGGACAGCAAGCCTAGGGAGGAAAAATATCTTAGTGTGGAACTGTTCGGATCCATTAGACGACTTACAACCAAGGAAGAAAGGATACACTCATCTCGTCATTAATAATATTAAGTATAGAAAAGAATAATAAGGTCTGGTGTTTCTTATCTACAAATAGTCGAACAGGAGAGTCTTCAATCAAGGTAGGAGGATTACTCAATAAAAGGTAGTATTTTGTATAGGAAGTTAGATTAGGCAGATAATTAAATATAATTAAGATAAGTGATTTAGTTGTGCGATCTGACTTGAATATTCAGTTTAATTTGTGGCTTATTCTAACTTAAAGAAAGTTGTTATTTAGAATTAAGTAATTTAAGACAATCTTAATAAAAGTAGTGTTAGAATCTAAAATGTCTCATCATTTAGATAATCCCACACCTCTAGCTTACGCGGATCCCACTAGACATAGCTATCATAGGATGGCTATGTCTCAATGTACCGAACTATATTAATTCTGGGTTAAGGTAATGCAGGTGGATTTAGTATATTACCTGAAATGTATTTTTCAGGGTCGGAGGGAACATTAAGGAGTTCCTTGGAAACAATAAATAATCAAATACAGTTACTTAGAAATCCCAAGTAATCTGGCTCATGTGCTTATGAAGAAAGTCATCTCGGGAAGGGCTCAAGATTGGTACTCAATATTTGGATCGGTGCTAGTTCAAGATACAGCCACGGATTTCGCGCAGCTCAAGGCCGAATTAGCGAAAGCTTTTCCCGCAATCAAAAATAAGAAAGAATTGGAAGCTCGATTTTTCGCTTCACAGCAGGGAAGAAATCAGGAACCCACTGACTTTGTTTACGATTTATTAAAATCAGAAGAGTTAAGAATAGGGATGTCGCAGGCGGAATTGGTTGATCACATTTTAGTTCGACTCGAACCACAGATCCAAGACTACGTGTGGAAGTGCGCAATCCGCAGAACACGGTACAACTTTTGGAAGTCTTAGTAAATTCGAAGAGGTATTCTTACAAATTAAAAGGGGTTCACAGAATAGTGATAATGTAGAAAGACGAGGTCAAAACATAAGATGCCTAATTTTGATGCTTGCTAATCGCAGAAACTGGAGGAATTCTGAGGTTGGGCGTATACCAAATAATGGTAGAAATGATTTTTATGAGAATAGCCGTCAAAAGTAATAGAGGTTCGAGGAGGAATAGATTTCAGAATAGAGATCAGAGATTCAACGACAGGGGTTACCAATTTCTAAATGAGCGAAGAAATGAAGTAATTTTTAATAGGGGACCGTAGAAATAGGGGTTCAGTTAGAAATTTCAGTCGAGGCGATAGGATGCAAAGGGGACGATTAAAATATTGTAAAGTTAAAGATCAACCTCAAAAGAATCGGCAAGAAATACCAATTAAATTTTCTCCATTATGTATATCACCCGTAGAACTTCCCACGTTCTATTTTTATTAAATAGCACATTTTTTGAAGAGCTATGGGACACCGGAGCAGATAAATCATTTATATCGGAAGAAGTATACTAGAAAATATTTTTTATAAACAGAATTAAAATCATGAGCCCAGGTAATAACAGCACAGGGTGCGAAATGCAAAAACATAGGGATTGTAGAATTGAATATTCATCAGACAATTTGAAGAAAGAACTTGGTCATTTCATGTGTTGACGGATTTGGAATACCCATGTATTCTAGGTGTTGATTTACAGAAGTGGATCAAGGATTATTTAGATTTTGATCAGAAATCGTTGAAAATTCAGAAAGATTCGCTGGTTGAAGATAATAAAAGGTAGATAAAGGGAATTTACGCGTTAATGGGTCAGAAATGAAGTTAAATATTGTGGCTAATGTTTATCAAAGAAAATCATGTGGAAGAAAGTATAAATTGGAGAAAAAGTTAATTGTGCAATAATCAGGGATTTAGTACTTACTTCGCGGGAACAGTTAATAACAGAACAAAACATGACCCAGAATTAGGTCATATCTATATAGATATTTAGAAATCCGGAAGATAACTCCTAAGTTAATGCAACGATATGTGAGAATTGGTCCCACGACTTCCGTCTAATTGAAGGCTTGTTTATTTTATGCAGGAAACACACAACGTCGTTAGATGAAATGCGGGTATACATTCCAAAATCTTTAGAATGAAATAATATAGAGAGGAATTTCATGACGAACCAATTGCAGGACATAGGAAGATTTAAAACGTATCATAAAATTAGGGACGTTTGTTATTTCGTACATGAGAAAATTCATTGATCAATATGTCTCTACGTGCCATATATTGCCAAGTTAATAACTATATAAAAACGCGTTACCAGCTGGTCGATTAAATCCAATTATATCAAATTATCCAAATGAGATAGTGACGTTAGATTTGTTAGGCCGTATCTATATCGAGAATAAAGACGTAATCCTTTATATTTTAGTAATAACCGATCATTTTCAGCAAATGGGCTGAAATTATACCTCTTAAAGGCCTCGTCTCGTATAATAGCGGATATTTTTATTTTTGATAACTTTATATCGCGTTTTGGGCTCAGTAAAAATGAATAAGTGATAATGAATTCCCCAATTTATATCCGAAATTTTTTGAACATTTATTGAAAAGATTAGGCATAAGGCATGTGAAGACTGTGCATATAGGCCACAAGCAAAATCGGACTGAAAAGAGTTAATCGAGATATAGTGCAAATGATTACCAAATTATGTTAATGATCAACACGATACTTGGGATCAATTCTTACGTGAGTTTGCTTACGCTATTCGTACGGCGGTGAATGAAACAACGGGAAAATCACCTGCTGGATTATTTTGGGTCGAAAATTGATTACCCCATTTCAAAGTAAAGTAATGATTTCAGAAGGTTCGAATTCAAAGTTCAAAATATAGAAAAAATATTTAGGAAGCTAGACTAAAGTACGAAAACTAACTTGGGAAAGGTGGGAAAAGATATTATAATAGACGGGCAGGATATACAAATTAAGGTAAATGATTGGGTCTTATTAGAAACACACCCTTTAAGTTCAGCAGCTAATAAAATCTGTGCTAGAAATTTAAACAAAATTTGAAGGACCCTATAAGAGTATTAGAAGTAAATAACAATATATTGTAATAGCAAATCAGGAAAAGATTAACGGTTAACGTTGATCAAATAAGAATATATCGTCATAGGAAATGTGACGAGGTCGAGTTAGGAACAGGTAGCCCAGATAGTATCGAATCACGTCAGGAAACGAGAGTACTTCGGAAAATGTACATCAAAAGATTAAATAGGTCACACTATGGGAAAGAAAGATCTGCGGTGGCTTGTAAGTTAGAGCCAAAGGGATTAATCGCCAATCAAAACAATATAAAAATACAGATAGGACCGATAAACGCAGATCACTGGTCAGATCGCTTCCTAGTTCATTACGAACGACAGGAAAAGGCAAAAAGCAAAACTCGCTAAAGAATGAAAAGGTCGTATACGGATCCAGAGCCGTGGATACAGAGAAGTGGCACAAAAGGGACACAATAATATTAACAAAAGACCATTGTCATCCAGTACTATTTATATAAGTAGGAAAAGAACAAGACGGAACAACTACAAATTCAAGATGGAAAACTACAACCTGAGATACGCATGAGAAGGATCCTGAAGGATTTGACCGGCCAAGGAAACAAGACCTAAAAGAAAGCAGACAAGGAGACTACAAGCCTTACAGCAATCAGCATAAGAATTCCAATGCAGCCAAGGAATAGAAAAGAAAAAAGAACAGTGGTAGCACCTCGTCATTTGAAGTCCTATACGAGGGGACAGCAAATAAAAAATCAGGTTGTATTGTTTCATTTTTTTTTATGATCTTTCCAACAAGTGAATTGGAAAGGTATTGCAAAGAAAGAAGTCTCGGGCGGTGTTTAAAGTTATAAGCCAAGCAAAAGTTGACACTACAATGAGTGTATAATTATTTTTGAACTTTTGACTTGCTTGTTAAAAATTTTCTCTACCCCAGGAAAACAATTGTAATTGCACATTTGTTTTGCTTCGATGTATGACTTCGTGAGATGCGACAATTCCTTTGGTTATTTGTTTAATGGTTTATTGAAAAATGTTTGTAATTATATAAAATGTATATATATATATATAGTTGTATTGTTCCGTATTATGATGCCTCTGGTTCAGGGAAACGCGGCGTAGTCAGGGCACTAACAATAATATTAACGGCTGCACTTGTCATTGCAAAATTTTGTGGAACCAGATGCAGGGGATGGAAATAGAAAGTTTATTGTGATTTACAAATAATATATAATGCATAAAAATTGTAAACTTATTGGTATTATATGGCTTATAGATTGGACAAAGTAACTCAGAGTTTTTTATTTCAAATTTGACAGACCCTGAAAATAGTGTCAATAGATGATATGTAACCTCAACACGGAAACGAAGTGGAGCCGAAATTTAGCTCCATATGAAATGATGGTACGGATGCAGAGTTTGGGTCTGCGCACCCAGGAAAAATTCAAGTAGAAACCTAAGTGTATAAACGCCAAGTTACTTTAAGAGTATATATATGTATAAAGTGAGAATGGATACATAATTAAACAGCAATTATTAATGTTGGCCTAGTTAATGGAATAAAATTTATTGTCACGAGAGGTTTAAATTTAAAATTAAGTTGAATATTAAAAATTTAATTCTATGATGAATAATGAAAATTAAAGTCAAGATAAATATTGGAAATTATAGAAGTTAAAATGAGGATTCAAGGTTAAAATTTAAATAAAACTTAGAAAGCGAAGAGATTCAGAAATAAAATTTAGGCATAATTTATTAAGGGCATTGAGAACCCTTAAAATAAATCACGTTTTTTGCACAATGACGCCTGCTTGGAGGGGTTGTGACGTCTCGCGTTCTTCTTCTTCTAACACATAACTCCTAAGTTCTTTGACGGTACGATTAATGGCAAAACACCACCAACCCAATACCAAGAAGAGAAACAGGACGAAAATGCCAAATGGGATATACTTTAAAAAGGATGAGGGTTTTGGTGAGAAAGGACTGAAAACTTAAGCCTAGAGATATCTTGAGTGTGAACTGTTCGGATCAAGCGTTAGACGACTTACAACCAAGGGAAGAAGGATACGCTCATCGTCATTAATAATTAGAGTATAAGAAAAGATTAATAAGGTCTGAGTGTTCTTATCTACAAATAGTCGAACAGGAGAGTCTTCAATTAAAAGGTAGGAGGATTACTCAATAAAGGTAATATTTTGTATAGGAAGTTAGATTAGGCAGATAATTAAATATAATTAAGATAAGTGATTTAGTTGTGCGATCTGACTTGAATATTCAGTTTAATTTGGGTTTATTCTCAAAAAAGAAAGTTGTTATTTAAAATTTAAGTAATTTAAGTTAATCTTAAAAAAAGTTGTGTTAAGAATCAAAAATGTCTCATCATTTAGATAACCCCACACCCTAGCTTACGGGATCCCCTAAAATAGCTATCGCGGGATGGCTATTTCAATATGAATGAAAAACATTATGATGTCAGGCGGAAACAACTCGTACAAAATAGCCCATCTCAATAAGGAAAAACTTTTCCTCAAAATCTTCTTCCGCGAAATGTGGCATGTAATCTCGAAGCTATGTTATGTGCAAGAAATTCCTTAAATATCAATTGAGGAATTTTTTTAAAATTGTTTTATTTGCGATTAAATCTTCACTATTTGGTATTTTCATTCTCCTTTTTACTTTCCACAAATAAAGCACCTATTTTGGGACATATTTTTCGAAGCAAATTAAGAGGGTTTGCTCACTTTTAATCCATCCCCAATCTGTAAGGTCTCTACCACCAGTATATCAGGAAGATCATATTCTTCTCAATGAATTCCCGATTCTATCTGGTAATGAGTTAGCGGACCACCTAGCAAAGAAGGGAGCTTCCATTCAACATAAGTTCTAGTGGAATAATCTTAAAGATCTTCCCATGTGGCCAAGACGTAAAGCAGTAGCCGAGTTTCGTCTGGCTACTGGACATGACTGTCTCCTCAAACATCTTCTTCGAATTCATGTTTTGCAGGCCCCTTTCTGCACTCTGTGATATTTGGGGGGACATGGATGCTGACCACATTCGCCGCTACCCAACACTAAGGGCTTCTTTTGTAACTTTATTGGCGCTAGGGGGCTTTGGGGCATAGACTTTTTCCCCCCAGTTGTTATTTCCTACTTTGTTTTGTCTGTTTTTTTTCCACCCCTGTGGTGTGTCCTTTTGTAACCCTGACCATTGGAAGTAGAAAAAAAACCCGATTCATTAGCTGGAAGACAGTTTTATTCGATTTCCATGGAAGAGTTTTTAAAAATGGGGTTTTAGGGATCCGATACGTTCGAACCATGATTTAAAAGATATTAAAAGGTTTTTCATGATATTTAGTGTCAAGATTAGAATACAGATAAAAATTTTTTATAGAAATTTTTACAAAAAAAATTTTTAAATATAATATTTTCAAAAATTTCCCTTTGAATAATTTTTAAATTTTTCCCCTTTTTTGAAAAAAAGATTCTTTATAAAACATTTTGCCTGCGCTCAGACCCCCCTACAGAGGCCAACTAGAATTTTTGAAATATATAACTTTGAAGTTTTATCCATATTTTACACAACAGAGGGGAGCAATTTTTAAAAAAAACGCCAATAATTATTTAAATTGGTGATAACTCTGAAAAAAAATGGGAATTTTTCAAAATTTTGTTTACCTATGTAAAAGGTCTTGGTTTTTACAGGCAAAATGTTATTATAATAGAATCATTTTTCACAAAAGGGGAAAAAATTTTGATAAAAGATTATTCTAAGTTAATTTTTTTCCAAAATATTTTTATTTTTTAAAAAATTTTTTTTTCAAAAAAAGTCCTTAAAACTTTTTCATTTTTCAATCTGGGACAAATATCATGAAAACTATCCATTTATGGGTTTTTCAAAATCACGGTTCCGAATGTAGTCGGATACCTTAAGAGTGTGTGAACCTCTTGGATTTTTTTTAAAAAATTTAAGGGCTGATTTAAGGAGGAAAGGAAGGGTGGGGTGC
>BMAV01028037.1:0-43479 GCA_019973955.1 Trichonephila inaurata madagascariensis
AGTTTGTTTTCCCTCCGTATTTTGAAGTTTATTTGTGTTATATTTACGATTTCAACCGATTTTAAGGGGGGCTAATTCAAAAAAAAAACAATTCAAAGATAGTTAATGTAACAGAAATTTCAAACTTTTGGACTGATAATTTGACACGCATTAAAAAGGTGACAAAGCGGTGTGTTTTTTATGTTCGGGAAACATTACATATACAAGATCCTCTGTGAAACTTTTTCAGACATATTTAACGTTTAAAGAAGCTGGCTAATGATATTTTAACCATATTTTCTTTTACCTATGCTTGAGAGTCTTTAAAGGAGAATAAATTGACTCGCTTAGAAACCTTTTGGGCAGATGATTCCAACAGATTCGTAAAAGTGCATCTTACAATCCTAATATGTTATTTATTATCTAATCTGCAACAACAGAAGTCACACACTAATATTACTTTAATTTGAATTACACGTATAACTAAAACATTTACTAGTATACAGTGCAAATGTATTTTTTCATAGTAAATAAATAGTTTTGAGTTGTTAGTACTTGGTTTAATTATTTTTCAAAAAATCGCAAATCAAAATTATTTGACGGCACGTCTGTACTTCATTGAAAATATCTTTAGAAAAAATGGCATGTGGATCTATAAAGGTTCGCCACCTCCCCTCGTATTTTAAAAAATTTTTTTTTTCCCCAAACTTTAATTATATGTATTTAAAAAAGTTTTAAGAAATATAACCAAAAAAAAATATGCAAATTTAATGAAGTGTACTGGTATATTCTCTGTATTATAGTTTGGTGGATAAAATTTTCTGAATAAACAATTTTTGTTTTGGAATTTCTGATGTAAATTTAGAAAAAAAAAAAATTCGAACGAAATATAAATCAATAACAATAGTTTTTGTTTTAAAACTATCTTATGCAAGAATTGCAAGTAACTTTTTTCCCCCTCTCATATTAAATTCTTATTTATCATACTATATTTACAAACAGAGGCGAACAATATATTTAATAAATAAATAATAATTTAAAATTTTTTCAAGGTTTTTTTTTACCGAAGTGGGTTTAAAAGGGGTAAATTTTATACATAACACCAAGTTATTAAAAAAAAAGGGGGGCCATGGGGCCCGGGCCCCTTTTATACCCTTGATTTTTAGATTGATTAGTATCATATGTATATAGTAAATAAAATTTAATTAAGTATTTGTTTTTAATAAATTTCGTTAATTAATATTAATTATTTATTCAATAATTTATTTTTAACTGTGTTCTGTTACCGGCATTTGATAAAATCAAAAGAGTATGTTTGGAGGCATATTGGGGGTATGGGAAAATGGCAGTGAGTGAGTGATTATTAACGGCGCATTGTTCAGCTACACGAGAGCTTTTGGCGACGGATCTCGTCATTCTGAACCATGGTCAAGTGACGAGGACGACATCTGAGGTGGCGCCTCCTGTCCTAACTACCACACCAAAACCAACGGGAGGAGGAGAATGGCAGACTTTTGACCCTGGGACCCTTGAAAAATTCTTGTGAGCGTCAGTGCCGAATTGTAACGTTCGAGTCCTGATTTCAAACAAAAAGGTCAAATATCAAGAATACAAAGCCGTAGATTCAAATGTCATTCTTGTTATGAAATCTTGGTTTAGAATTATAAAATCTGTCAACAACAAACTATCGTCAATATTTTTTTCTGTTTTAAAAATTTTTATCTAATTTTATTAATTAACGATTGTAGTAATTACAACTCCATTTTAATACTCATAGATACAAAATAGATTTGCATAAGCTGTAGTGAGTCACGCATCTAAAAGGAATGCATGTCGCTTTTGCTCCAATCGATTTTCATCGACCATTTCAAAACGAGGGTCTTAAGGAATGAATGAGAGATAAATTTGGTCCAATGCGTGTGTGCCCAAATTCAAAGACTGTTGATGTATTTGACTGCTGCTGACTAAGAGGTATTTGACTGCTTTTTTCTAATTGACTGTGCTCTTCTCGCTACCATTATTTGTAAAAACTCAACTTTTTAAAATTAAAAAGAATGTTTTAACTTTAAAAATTAGTTACTACAAGACAAAGAGTAATGTTTATCTATAGAAGAACAAATTCTTTTTTAATGAAAGTGAAGTCTTAAAAATTTGTCGTACAGAATTCAGGGATAAACGATCGATTTTCGGATGCCGTTAAGAACTTAGCTGTTTAGAGCAGTGATCCGTAATCCCCGGTCCGTGGATCAAATGGTGCCGGGCCGCCTAAAGAACATTAAACTATTGCCATTTTATTTAAAGTGGTGCATTTCTTTCAGATTTGCCCAACTTTCCACGGAAATCGCTGTATATTCAACGTTAAATCACTTTTATTCATTTTTGGTGTAACTATATTTTATTCTGAAGGCACATTTGTGAATGTAACTAAATTAAAATTGTTAAATCAAAACAATCTAAAATATAAACAATCAACGTGTTCCACCCTCGGCGGTCCGCGGTAAAATTATCAAACGCTGACCGGTCCGCAGCGATAAAAAGGTTGCGGGCACTGGTTTAGAGTATACGTAAAGTTGTGTAAAAAGTATTTCCCGAACTCCTTCCAAGAACAAAAATGGATTATTTTTAGAACCCTAAGCATTACATACACATTCTTGTCAAATTTGGGGACGGTTCGACTCTGTGGGAATTCGTCTAGTACTCAATAGTCATGAAACTACTTAGAAAACTATTTACATAAATGTGAATTCAAATAATCTATTCTTTACCACAAATTTTCTCCTAGCATCGACAAAAATAAAATCTAGGCTGAAAGATCCATCAGTTCCGAAAAAATGTACGAAATACACATTAATTTTAAAACGTAGCGCATTGATTACACCTCCCTTGGGTTGGACGAAAGCTGCGCAATTCGTCAACACGGAGGCTAGGAACCTCCTGCTGAGAGCCGATTGGTTGAAAACTGTCAGAGCCTTAAGCGGTGCTTTGAATAACTTAACGGTAGATACGACGTTTTAAATTATTACTGAGCTCCAAATCAGAGGCTACACTGCGCCAAGCAAACCAAACTTTATGCAGATTCATAGAAAGAATTTAAAAAGCGTTGCATTCCAGATTTTTCTCGAACCGCCCAATAGCTGAAAACTTCACCTATCGAACAAAATCAAATGTTCTTAAAACTACACTATTCACAATTTTAAAATTATTCCACGGACAATTTTGTGAATCTTTTACTAAGCTTTAAGAAATTCGGGGGTGAACAATTCTTTAAAAAAAACCACGAACAATTACTTCTCTCCTCTTCTGGATTTTAGGAGGGCACACTTCTTGGTGACAAAATTTTTGGCCCCACAAATTTGGCGATAAAGTTTACAATATGGCATCCCTGCCTTATATGTCCTGTTTTGGGGCTAAGTAAAATGGTAACCCTAAAACCGGTCGAGCACATCACCCCATTTTGGACAGTGGCCATTTCCACCCCTAACCTTGCTTGCTTCTGCACGTGGGACGGCCACCGTTTTCATTTTACCGCGTTTTTCTTTTTTTTTTTTTTTGAAGCTCGACGAAAGGATATTTTACCATTTGAATGAAAGTGATAAGAAAGAAATGATTGTGCTTTATATGAATGAGTGAACGATTGAAGATATTGTCCGAAATATGAAAATTATTTGTTTGATCGTTATTTCATCAGCCTAAAGCATTCACATCGGATTTCCCACTGTTGCGTTTTACATGCGACGATTTTTCAGTTTTTCTTGTAGAAGCAGATTTAGAAATCGCGTTTTCTTCGTAAAAACGTGACGAATGAATTTTCTTTTGAATAAAAGGTAAGAAAGTAATGATTGTTTTTTGTATGAATGAAGGATTGAGAATTTTGGTATGGATATCCAAAATTCGGAAAGAATTTGCATTTCTTCTTTTTGATTTGTTGTCCATTTTAGAAACCACATCTCTTGACGCACTTTCGAAAACCACGTTTTTCTCTCTTGTTTGACGCCATTTTGAAAAACGCGTTTTCTTCCTTGGCACCATTTGGCGAAAACTTTTGTCGCCAAAAACAGTGGTGTGTTGTTCTATGATTGATGGCATTTTTTTGGATTCCCGTGATAATGCAAGCAGAGTTAGAGGTCAATAACAGTTTTGTTACATGTTAATTTTGAATCATTTAAAGGTATTCCTTAACGTAAAAAAAAGCATAAAATATAACTATTTCTTCAACAAAAATAAACAAATTTTAAAAATACATACTATATTTACAATTTTAACATATTTATTAAAATAAGAAATTGACAACGTCCCTTCATTACAGTTAAATAAAAACTTTATAATTAGAGCCTAGTGCTTGTACCGCGCTCTACTTTCATCTAGCAAAATCATGAGTATAATATGTGACTTTAACACGATTCTGAGTATTCAGTTATTAAACAATTTCTTTGCGGACTCGAAATATTTTTTATATGAGGAAAGATTTTTTCACTTAGAACTAAAAGTGGAAAACAGAGTACACATGCCATTTTGTCTCTTCAAACAATTAAATTTCTTCCGCAGTGACATTCAATAATTGACAAAATAGCTGTAAATTTATCTTTCAAATTTTTTCGTAATACCGTAAATCCCCATAATTCTAAAGATGTTTGTCAAGTAAGGTCCATTGCAAATTTATCAGCTTCCATCCACAGGAAAAATAATAGATTTGTGGAGTGTTGCAGACAGTAGCGCACACAAAAAAATTTTCAAGGGGTCCAGGGTCGAAAGTCCACCATTTTGGTATCATGCTCCAATACGCCGCCCAACACATTCTTTTGATTTTATCAATTTTCGGGAACAAAAACAATACAAAATTGATTATTGAATAAATAATTAGCGTTACTTAATAAAATTAATTATTAATAACAAATACATAATTAAATTTTACGTAATATATACGTAGGATTATAACCAATCGAAAAAAAATCAAGGGCTATGGGGGGTCCGGACCCCTAAGACACCCCCTTGTGTGCGCCACTGGTTGCAGAGTAACCTTGAGAATTGTACCACATGTGGCTCTCATGCCGACAGCTGCAAAAGAATATTCTAGAATTCGAGAGAGGAGGTCCTAAGGTGTGACCTTATGCCCAGTAGTGTGTCCAGTGGTGTGACCTTGTCAAAGTCGAAACATAAAGCGCTTGTACTATTTTGCTATTTTTGGCTGATGAAATCATTGCCTAGTAATCTTATAAAATTTGTATAATGCTTTCATTTTCATTGCTTTATTATTTTCATCGTGAAAAGGTTTATTGTGAAAAATACCCACTCACATATTAGGAGTTTTAATTCACTAAAAAAAGGGACTAATACTCCACTAAAAAAAAATACAATAACGGGCAACATAGGATCAAAAAGATCTGCAATGAATACAATCCAAAATAAAATGGGTAATTAGGAAGGAAATACGGAGATTATAAACACAAAAAATACATGCAATAAAAGATGCTGGAATATTTTAAATAATGCCTGTTTTCAAATAGAGTTTATATTTTGAAACACGGAAGAAACACATTATAGTATACTTAAAATATAAATTCTAAGAAGTGTTTTACATTATTTTTCTATGTGTTTAATTATATTTATAAATATTTTACTTACGAGTGTGTGACACAAACATTTTAAAAACAACAGCTACTCAGTTAACTCAGACATAATGTATACCCAAATGCGAAATTCTTTCTTGATAAAAAATTATTTAGATAAAAATAATAAAACTCATCAATTTATATAAATTTATAAAATACACAGATTATAAATTAAAAAGTAAATATAAAGTAATAGTAATTAAATAAATTAAAAGTAACATATAAATTAAATAAAATACGAATTTTTATAACGCGGAATATTTTTTAAGATGAATGTAGGATAATTATTTTAAGTCTTCTGCATTTTTTAAAAAATTTCTAATTATTCTTCTCCGTAAAAATTACTACCTTAAACGCTTAAGTGGATAGAAAATTCATACGCATACAGTTAATTAACCTTCATTTAACTTTTTATGAAATTAATGTTAATTTTCAAAATGAATTTTTTAAAAAAGCTTCTTTCATAAGCAAAAAAGTACTTACATTGAAGCCAAATGATGCCTGATAGCTGTAACTTGAGTGAAATAATGGCATTACTACAAAAATCTGGAAATAGTAGAATTGTTAAGTCCGAAAAATATGTAATTTTACGAATAAGACTTCCTTAGACAAAACTCGAATTCAGAAGCTCATGGACAAATGTGGTTGCTAGCACTAGCGTCTCAAATACAACACGGCTGGTAATGGGAGTTTTTACTGCGTATGCGTTTGGACGAGTCTATTTTGGAATGCAGGAGAAATCGGATTCTAGCTGCCGTATTGGATGTTAGTACAAAGCGTTGGGGGCAAGAAAATCTTTAGGGAATAGGGATTTTTGGATTGGGGAAAAAGGGATTTGGACTGGAAGAATTCTAGATCTGGGGTGTCCAACACGCGGCCCGCCGACTCTTTTTTAAAAAATTTTAAATATCAGGTTTTTAAAGTTTTTTCATTTTGAAATTTATTTGAGGGGAAATTATGCATGCATATATATATATATATACTAGCGGCCCGACAGACGCTGTCCTGTGTACACGTCTTTAATCCGAAAATTTTAAACTTTTTTGAATAAGTTGTACCAATCTGGACCATTTTGATGAAAATTTTTATAAAAAAAATTTATTACAATTCCTGACGTAATCACATACACAGTTACAACAAATCGACCTATCGATTACGTGTGAGTAAGTGGAGACTATGAACTAAGTTGAATATAGTAGAAGCTATTCTGAATAGAAATTTAAACTTGTTTTAATTAAATGATAAAGAAAAAAAAGATATAAAAACTCGAGCTATTTTCATAACAGGCATATTTTTTTAAAGCACAATAAATAAATTTATCGTGCATTACATTATGCACATTATTTTAATTATATTAATGCCCAACATTTTTGGTTAATCCTTGAGGGGTATAAGCAAACAGATGCGATGGTTTGCCAACCCTGGCCGTGCAAAAAACAAAATTTTCCGCTCTTCTTGCCGCGCATTAGTGGAATAAAGAGGAGTAAAAGAGTGATGCGTTTTAAGGTTTTTAATTAATATCTTTTTAACTAATTGCGATATTGGACCGAATTCTGAATCTAAGCCATTCTCAAATCCACTTGAACCCACTCAAAAAATGTCATCAAAATTGGGCCAGTCGCTTAGGCACATACAAACGCACAGAAAATTTATATATATAAAGATATGCATATATATATATATTGCCTGTTACCTGTTCTTATTTTAAGATATATCCTTTTTGATAATAGAAATGTCCTTTAGATTAAAATAGATTTACTTTTTGTCAAACAGTTACATTTGATTTTACTATAATAAATTACTTTTTTAATAAATGCTGAATTGCATTATGCATATCCTTTCCTATGGATGGTACATGATTCTCTGTGTGGGCAAATTTCATTTCTCCTCCTCCTTTTCTGTTTGGATTACTCAAAAAGCAAGATGTTTTTTAAAGTTTAAAAAAAATCTTCAGGATGGTTAAGATAATGTATATACTTAACCGTTTGCAAATGACAGCACAATCAAATTTTGACAATGAGTAACGAAAGATCAATTCAAAAGGAATACCGTAATTTTCAAGAAAATAGCAACTGTAATATTTTAAACATTATTTGATCATTGCTTTATCATATTATATAAGCATTATTATATTATCTATGTCGGTGTACATGAAACATAATGAAAACAATAATAATAATTCATTCTGTTTTAAATTTTCACTCAATAAATGTTTGTTTGTTTCCAAATCTAATATAAATGTACATATTTTTATGTATCCCGCGAGATTATAATGTTTTTCCGAAGTGGCCCGCAAGGTCGTTTGGGTTGGATACCCCTGTCCTAGATCATTGAATCAGACAGGAAGAATCCGAGAAGTAATGCGATTGTAGTAATGTGAACATATTAGAATATGAGAGGAAAGGAATAAAACTTGATACTTCTTGATGCAACAAGAGTTCTATTAGTTTTAAAAGAAGCTTAAATGTATTATAATTTTCTAAGTAATTGACTTTTAGGATTATTAAATTAAATTTTATGTTTATGTGGTTTGAAACAATATTAGTTCTATTGATTTTGAAAGAAAATTTTTAAACATTTCATGCATTTTTGGAATGATATTTTTCTTTGTCATACAAAATAAGAGGGGAGTGTGTGTAAATTCATCCCTAATAAATAAATACTTGTTATGGTGTTTTTCCCAGAAGTTTCTATAACAGAACACAAAGGTTTTAAAAGTGATTAGTTAAAAAGTGCTTCCTCACAAAGTTGCAGCTAAAGCTTCTAATTGCTTAAAAACTAAATAAATTATCATTTGTAACAATTAATAGCACAAAATTCGATATCTTTTTTTTTTAAACATTGTAATCAATGTGTGTGTGTTCATATAAAATTTTTAATTTTTTGCATTTATATTTTCATAAAAGAAAATATTATCCTATGGAAATACTTCAATACAATGTGTACTAATGCTTACAATAAATCCATAATTTTCAACAATCCTAGTTAGTGCACAAAAGTTGAAAACATTCTAATTTTATTCTTTCTTATAACTACGAAATAACAGGAAGAATAATGCTGGAGAGTAGATACTGCAAAATTCTAATGGAGATGTATTCCTGCAGAAAATTTACATTTGAGAAATATATATATATTTAGTGAGTAGGAAATTAGAGTAGATAATACACATTTTTTTTTTTGGAGGAAATTTACTTATGATATAAGATTTTTTTTAATTTATACATTTTTGTTTAATTAAGATGGTTTATTATTTTAAAGCATTTCTTTTGAATTTCTAGGAGGTAAATCATTAGCCTACAAATGAATAAACAAGTTAACGGACAAGATTCCCCAAAAGCAATTAGTCAGTATGTGATACCCCCGAGGGTATGATCTCTTCATCTACGCGACCTAGATTAGTAGGAATAAATGATTGACTACTCGAACCTTCCGTAATAAATCTAATTTATTATTGTCTAAATATATACTGATCAACGCAACACAAGTCTTACTTGGAGGAAAACGATCAGGAGTGATAATGCGTAGTTAACAATTCTAAGTAAATAGCGCATTAAATCCTACTCACTATCTTTATGATAAATTAACCTCCGAATCTTTATCTATAATATATCCCTTAACAAGCTGGAATCCGTTCTACAATTTAACTTTAATAATCAATATCTTACCGATATCACACGGTGATCAGAACCAAGCTTTATGACTTCCTCTTGTACTTTATTCCTTTAATATTAATCTTCTATATATATTATTATCCGACTTGATCCGGCTTTTATGCAACTTTCTGGCTTCTAGTTGACTTCTATATGACTCCCATCTGTCTCTTATTATGACTTCTATAAGAATGCTAAAACTTCCTTATCTGCATATGCCTTATATCTGCTTATCGCGTTTTCTTCTTAATAAGGTTGGAAAGAAATGCCATTCTGGCCCCAAAGATTCCCCAAGAAGATTAGTGAAAAGGCACGATAAAGCCCCGTCACAAGTTTATAAAGCAAGTTATCCAGTTTTAAAATGTAATCTGCAGTCTCTTTCTTATATAACTTCCTTCAATACTAGTCTAAAATTTTATTGAAGATGTAAGAAATAAGAATATTTCTCTAGGGAAGTAGGTTGCACAAAATTCTAATGATGTATTTCTAGAAATTTACATAAAATTATATTTGAGAAATTCTTTTTTTCCCCATTTAGTTGAAGTTATAATATGTGCATTCTGTTTTCTTAGGTTGTACTTATAAAACATGTTTTTAATAAATAATTTTGTGTTCTTACACGAAATTAAGAAGATTAAGTCCTTGTAAAAGTATTTTTGGAATTTCGTGAGATGAATTACTTGTCTTCAAATAAATAAATAAATTAAGGATATTAAATTTCTGAGACTTATTTCTTCCCAAAGTTCAATGAGAAGTAACTGAGATTACTATCTAAAGTAACTATTTCAAGTTAAAAATCATTTATACTTTTCTCAATTTCATTCAGTGCTAATTTAAAAAATATTTCTCCCTGGTGGAAATTTAATATAACTAGTATGTATTAATATCTGGCCTAATAACAAATATTTAAAAAAAAGAATGGAAAAAAATATTTGGTTTATTAATAATTCGTGCAGTTGGTTTAACACAAAAAAATGAGGTATTTAAAAGAAATCAAATTATCAATGTTTGATTAGAAAATTTGGCAACCTGTGTGGAGTGTTTAGTGAATACAGTATAACCTGTACAAAAAGGTATTTTTAGGATCGGGAACAAAATCAACTTCTGAAAAATATGTTTCTGTTTGTAAATCACTTGCAATATTTAGAATTAAACATGACTGAACTTTATTATGACAACTATTTTAATGGGGAAGTGATTGCAAATAAGATACGAATTTATTCAGTTAAGACATTTTTAAGTTGTTTCAATATTAATACTATTGAGACTTTAAATTTATGTACATAACCAGGTCATTTTTTTATAGTTACCCATTTGCAAAAATTCAAATGTGTTCTTTTTTATTATTATTTAAATCAACTATAATAAATATATTGATAATCTGGAGTTTTCACAGCATGTATATTTAAAACCTACAGTCAAAAGGAACAGATATATTTCACATTACATACTTCCCAGGAATTTAAATAGATAGACTTCTTTCTGGACCAGGAACTCTATATTGGAATGACCTAAAACTGCCCATAGTAAAAAGGAACATACATGCATGGCATTATTAGTAATTATTAACCGCTTTCTAGTTAATCAGCATTGCACTAAGATCTAAAAACATCGATAAAAGAAAATTACATATATTGCACATGTATACCTGAAAATTCTAAAATTATTTTAAATAAGTATTAGATTAACTACTGTTTTTTAGTTTCCAATCATTTTAAATCCAAAAGTCCAGGCCAAAATTAATAATGTTAAAATCGAAAATTCATTTTTATACTGATTTTTCTGTCAAAACCAGACTTGTTGGTACACTTTACATCAATGAGTCACTAACAACTAATGTAATTCACTACATGCATTGCAAATACTAATAAATTATTAGGAATTATTAACCGCCTTATAGTTAATCAGCATTGCACTACGATCTAAAAACATCGATAAAAAAAAATTACATATATTGCACATGTATACCTGAAAATTCTAAAATTATTTTAAATAAGTATTAGATTAACTACTGTTTTTTAGTTTCCAATCATTTTAAATCCAAAAGTCCAGGCCAAAATTAATAATGTTAAAATCGAAAATTCATTTTTATACTGATTTTTCTGTCAAAACCAGACTTGTTGGTACACTTTACATCAATGAGTCACTAACAACTAATGTAATTCCTACATGCATTGCAAATACTAATAATTTAGGAATTATTACCCCTTATAGTTAATCAGCATTGCACTACGATCAAAAAATATCGATAAAAAATTACATATATTGCACATGTATACCTGAAAATTCAAATTATTTTAAATAAGTATTAGATTAACTACTTTTTTTATTTTCCCAATCATTTTAAACCCAAAAGTCCAGGCCAAAATTAATAATGTTAAAATCGAAAATTCATTTTTATACTGATTTTTCTGTCAAAACCAGACTCGTTGATACACTTTGATATTCTTCTTGGGTAGGTTTTCTCAAAGTAGTTGAAGTTTTCTGAAAAGTCTTCTTTTTTGTTGAAACATATCTCTGTGTCTTTATCTTTTTTGTTTGGCGGCTCCATATTCAAAGTTCTCGATACAATTTCTTGATTAGCTTCAGGGAATAAATGCGATGAATCGACAGTATTTCTTTAAAAAGTTAAAATATTATCATTTTGTTCAGGGGATGCTTTATTCATTAGTTGCATGCATTCTTTCTGGAATTCTTCCTTAGAAATTTCTGTCCGTGTAGATGTGGCCCTCAAATGATCCACATGTGCTTCTTTTCCAAAACTTTCTTAATAAATAAATTCTTAATAAATTCTTTCTTAATAAATCATTTCTTCATCTCTAAGGGCAGTCTTTCCTCTTGAATAGTACTATTGATTTCATACAAATATTTGCTGCAAATAAAATGGATATGTTTGCACATATTCCAATGATCTGCATTATCAGTGCATGTACATGTAAAATTATGCAAACAGTGGTTGCATTCCCTACACATCAAAATGCATTCTTTAGAGCAAGTAACATTTCTTTTAACAATATATACCGTAAAATCCGCCGTATAACGCGCACCTATACTTTCCAGCTGTAAAATTTAATTTTTAGGTATATTCGCCGTATAACGCGCATCCCCTGTTTTTTACGAAGAAACCTGAAATGTACATGCTCCATGCTGTTGTTTGGAAGTAATTTATTCGAAGTATTATTCCAAGTTTTAGAAATATTTCTCGAGCTACAACCCTTTCAGTTTATAAGGAATGTCTCTCTCTCTCATTTCTCTTAAATAAACAATAGTTCGATACATGCAGAAGTCTAATTTTTTCCATGCTCATTCTTTTTTCATGTTTAATACTCCAACTTTCATACCCGGCGTATAACGCGCACCCTTAAATTTCGATCTTATTTTGGGTGTTCAAAGTGCACGTTATACGCCGGATTTTACGGTATATCCTTACCTTTTGTGCAGCTAATTTAACCTTCTTCTTCATTATTTTGAATGCATAAGCTGGTTAAACTTTGGCCTTCTCCTCAGCTGAGCTATTTTTAAAGATACCTTATCTTTGCATATTATAGAAAATACATGTATGGACAAAAATGTGGAATTTTTTAATGAAATGGTGTTGTTTTCATAAAAATGTTTCAAAGGAATCATTTACAATTTTGTAAACGGGTAATTAAAACCTTCCCACTTAGGTGATTTTTAAAAAATGCTCAAATCTTTGAAATATTGTTAAAATTTTTGGATCAAAGTCTAAAATTTATTAATTTAGGACACATACATTCCATTACATCTGTTGATATTTCTTTTTCTTTTAGTTGCGAAAAGTATGAATTTTCTACTCTAATATCATGAAGAGTATCTAGCATTGCATTTTTTAAACGGGGGGCATGCTGGGATGTTTTATACCTTATTTTTTTTTTAAAAAAGTAGATCGGATACAAATTTTCTTAGAATAAGATTTTGAAATTTTGTCTAGTGTAGACAAATTTAAAAATGTTAATGTGAATTAAATATTATTTTAAAATATATATATAACTCAAAGCATTTAGAAAACATGCGTTGAAATTTCAGCATGTTTTTTTTACCCAAAATTAGTTTATTGCAGTGTACAGGCCTTTCGTTAACAAACACTTTTTACAATTAAAAAATTTTTTTAAAATTTTTTTTTTGGGGAAAGGCATTGATTAGTTGAAATTTCCCCAAAAGTGAGTTGGGTAGAACACAAAACTTGTAATAAACATAATAGATAAAAAAAAAATATTACTTTTTCAAAAAAAGTTATATAAGTTCAATAAAAAATTTTAAAAGGAAATTCCATGAAAATAGGTTTAATGGTTTTTCTACACAATATTTTTGCATACCCTAAAACACCCCAAACCTTTGCTTATTTTTTTAGTTTCCCCCCTTCCCATTTGCATAATCGCACAACCTGGTTTTAAAACATTCTCTTTTTCCCCATATCCACGATGTCAATGTCTGCTGGTTTTGTAGCCTCTCGCTAAAAAACCCCAATTGAGACTTCGAAGAACCATTTAAAATTAGTGTAACATGAGGTATTTGGGGAAAAGAAATTTGTTAGAAAATATTCAATTTAAAAAAAAGCATTAAATTAAAAATTTAAACTTAAATGTTTTGTGGGGAATAGTTATAAATTCTAGAGCTTACATAAAATGTAAAATTCAAATACAAATTTTTACAAAATGCTCTAACGATACAATTTGTTAAACAAAATACTTTTCTCCAATTTTCAGAATATAACATGTCTCAATATTAATAAAATTAAAATTTATCATAAGCTACATAAATTTTCATTGTATGAATGTAAAAAATGTTAGATCTTACGCCAGGACCGATTTCACACACACACACACATTCAAAATGTTCTCACTAAACAACTATAAAATAATATTAAGTCATTTTTATTGTGTCGTTATGCGTTCGATGAAATGAAATTTTGTTCCCAAACAGTAATATCTTTTAGGCCTTTTTTTAAAAAGTTCAAACATGCGTTTCTGAATCAAAGGGCAAAAATTGGTAGGGAAGCCAATTTTCATTCATTTCTAGAAAATCAGCATTCTTTAAAAATATTAGATACTTAAAATAATCATACATCCAGTATGTCTTTGAAGATTATTTTCAGATAAAGAAAAAACTGATTCATTGTTAGAATTTTTTAACGGATGTCACATGCCGATGAACTAGAAACAAAACTAGAACCAAACACATGCGCAGTAAAAACTCCCATTGCCAGCCGAGTAGTATTTGAGGCGCTAGTCTGCAATCCTATTCTATAGAGCAGCCTTTAAACTTTCGCTGTTCATTGGGGGACGCCACAGGTTCAGTTTCTAGATATTTTCCTTCTAATTTCGAATATTTCGATTTGTTGTGAAATTTTTCTACGCCGTAAGTAGAGTAATAAATGTTTCAAAACAGATATTTCAGCTACATTGTACTTTGTACATCAGTTTTCATACTCCATATTTACGTTCCGATAAGATGAAAAAAGCGTGCACTTCTTTTTTTTAACGCCCTTTCAGCAATTCCCGCGTTCTTTTGATTTAAAAAAAAATTAACTGTTGCTAGCTGAACACAATTACAATTTCTGATTTTTATGCTTAGGATTACTTAAAACTCTGGCTTTATTGTTTCAAATACAGTCAGACCTCCATATAATGAACCTCTCTATATTGCAATTTTTTTTTATAAAGCGAACTTTTTCCTGGAACCAAGAACAATCCACGATTTTCTTCGTAAAACAGCCTCCCAATAGCGAAGTGCATTTTCTATATAACGAACTTTTTTCTTGTGATTCAATTTTTTTTTCTCTCTATTTTTGAAGTATTTCTAGACATTTCGAGAGATTCTCTCTTTTCACACAACCTTCACCAACCTCTCGAGAGAACTTGAAGGCTCGGCGAATATTTAGACTACCCCCATGCCGCACAGGTACTATACATTTACAAATATCCATGCCTTCTCCGGGATTCGAACTCAGATCTTACGGCACTGAAGTCAGCGTCACTTGCCACTATACCGAATGGATGACCACTGTATCTCTAAGTACTATACTGGAGCCCTCCGTGTAGAAGGGGTTAATGCAAGTTAAATCCGTTGAGCTCAAAACCCTCCGGTTGAAGTGGTGTGGTATTTTGGAGAGAGATTCCCTGCTCATATGTCGTTTTCGTCATTTAATCAAGGTTCAAAATGACGAGGTTCATCTCCAATAGCCCTCGTGGAGCCTTAAAGCGGGATCTTAAGCTGCAACAATCAGCGGCGCGCACAAGGAGGTTGTCCTAGGGGTTCGTACACCTCCCGTAGCCCTTGATATTTTTTTCGATTGGTTATGTATATTTTACGTAATCCTATGTATATATTAAGTAAAATCAAATTATGTGTTTGTTATTAATAATTAATTTTATTAATCAATGCTAATTGTTTATTCAATAATTAATTTTGTATTGTTTTTGTTTTCGAAAATCGAAAAAATCAAAAGTTGTTGGGTGGCTTATTGGAGCATGATACCAAAATGGTGAACTTTCGACGCTGGACCCCACTCCCCTTGGAAAATTTTTATGGGTGCCTACTGGCAACTATTAATGAATTCTTCTCTTACCCAGTAAAATTAATTAATTTTTGAATTTATCTGGATCTGAAGTGACCTTTAGTTTATAATAATGATGCAACAGCATCATTAAATAACATTAAAATTCTTTTTAGCATAGAATTTCATTCAAAAAGCAAAGAAAGAAAGCCGATCTTTTCGACTACGAATGCACTGGTGAGCCGACCGAAGATGAAAAATTATTATTTAGATTTGAAGTTTATTTAGTATTTCAGAATATTTGCTTGGAATTGATTATTTTTTTTAAAAAAAAATACCAGCTTGAACTAAAGTAATGTATTAATCTAAATTTCCAACTAAATTCAGGGGAATACGTCCGAAGATAACTTCAGAAAAAACTTGTGCAGATTTTGATATTTTGAAGCTAATTTCTAATACTACTTTAGTACCTAGAATTACCAACGGTGATGCGTAATGAGTTAATGATGTTCAAAATCATTCATTCTTGTGTAACTCATCCATTTAGAATTTATGGAAAGAAGCCGTTTAATCTTAATTTTCTCAATTTATCTCTGCTTAAGAATATGTATTTATATAATTGTCTTCCGCGTTCTCTCGACTGTAATGGATGAGAAAACTTTAACCAAAAATTATTGTGACTGTTACTTAAGATCACCTATACATTTGCAACAAGATTAATTTAAGTTTAACTGCAATAGAACAAGTAATATAAAAAAAAAAATTTTAAGTCAATTCCTACTTAGATCAACAAAGAACAATTTTATTTTAGCTACTTCTTATTAAATAGTTACAATTAATATAAATATGTATATACATAGGACAGAATCACAACATTAAGTGCTAATTAATTTTTTTAATTATCATTAATCGTATTGTCATCCAAAACAATCGTGTCTATAAAATTTCAGTTCAACTAAATGCTTTAAAACGTGAGAAAAAAACCTTTTCAAGTTTTGACACAAGTCGCCAAAAATGATGCCAACGTAGCTGTAGTTGTAATTCTTTAAATAATTAAGTTTTAATCAATTAATTTTTATTAACTATAATTAAATTATTGTATTGTCATCCAAAATGATCATGTATATAAAATTTCAGCTCAATGGAGCGCTTTAAAATGTATTTTATTAACGATTGAAAAAAAAAAATTCCACCAAGATAAATGATGTTGAGTGATAAATAAATAAATAAATATATAGAGAGTGTGAGTTAATAGTAGGAATTGAAAAAAGATTTCTCAAAAGTTAATAAGGTAGATTATTGCCGAATTTTCAAGTAAGTAGTCAAAAAAGTTGTTATTATGGGTGTTGAGATTTTTTGCGAAATGCACATCCTCCCCCATAAAAGGACAAATTAACATTTAAGCAAATGAGTGAAAAATAAGTTGATTTCTTTAGACTTTTTCAATTTTCTTCTGTATTATTAGTATCAATTATACTCCCCAACTGGGTTTTTAAAACTTTTAGGCTAGTTAACATTCTACACATCATCAAAGTATTCGCTTAGCACTTTGTAGATTCATAGGGATTGGGGAGTTCTTTAACAACTATTCCAAAACCTTATTTCTTTTATCAATTAAAACGAATAATACTTTTCTTGACATAATTATAATTTCAAATCTTTCTGCTTGCAATTATTTAAGTGTGACTTTCTTTAGTTGATGACGCAAAATAATAATAACGCCCCCCTCCCCCAAAAAGATTCAGTAGAAATGTGTTCAAAATATTCAAAAAAAATTTTCATTTTAAAACCAGTTATTTAGTTCACAAAATATCTCCACAAGAACAAACTCCCAGACACTACTTTTCATTATCCCACTTATAATCGTCATTATATTAACTTTTTGATTGTTGACCCCCAGACATTTTCGAACCATGATGACTACATAATCTTAATTACTATATACTTATGACAATACATTCGGTTTTTATCACAAAGTCATCCTTTCATGTTTAAAAAAGGAAACTTTGTTATTTGATGAAACTTGGATTGGATGGAGTCTTACGATAAAAATCTCATCGCGCGCGCGAGTATTTCTTTCCCTAAATTTATCTATGGCAAATCGTCTCAAATATTGTATCAACCTTTTCTTAATACCTAATACTTCTCTTACTTAAAAATCACTGGCGTAGCTAGTACTGAGTGGGCCCTGTATCAAAATTCATTGGAGGGGGCCTTTCTTATTGAATGTGAACTCTGTTAATGGTACTAATCAGTGGAACACATAAGGGGGTGACCTAGGGGTCCGGACCCCTCCCCCAAAGCCCATGATTTTTTGTCCAATTGCTTATAATTCTAAGTATATAGTACGTAAAATTTAATTAAATATTTGTTTTAATGATTAATTTATTAATTAATGCTAATTATTTATTCAACAATTAGTTTTTTACTATTTTTTGTTCCCGAAAATCGACAAAATCAAAAGGAGCATGAAACAAAAATAGTGGACTTTTGACCCTGCACCCCACCCTCCTTGAAAAATTCATGTGAGCGCTACTGATACTAATGATAACATTTACACATTGTGATACTGCCCCTCTTTGGGGACCGTATCTTTGATTGTCTATGGCTTCCAAAAAGTCGCCCACATTTTTCCGACCCGGAAAAGCATACTTCCGGCCGCTGTGATCCCCTTTGGTGACCGTATCTTTGATTATCAACGTGAGGGTTTGCAAAAGGAATTGACATTTTTGATTCTTAATATGACTTTATTAAGAATAGAACTTAAATGTCTAACAATTTAGATTAATTAAGCGAGAATCTATAATGAACAAACACACAGTAATGGTTAAACCGAATCGCGTAACTTAGACCACTATAATTATTTAATTTGCCTACTTTCACTTCTAATAATATTACAAGTCCTAATATCAAATAATCATTCCTACCTTAATCCAAATTTAGATTCAATCTTATAGGGAAACGTCTGGGCGCGCGTGCAATGGTATACAACTTTTTTTTTAATGGTTTGTTTTCCAGGTAACTTCACAATTGGCTGTCAATTCACCCTTGTCTCTTTCACACATACCATTCCCCAAAATTGCATTTCGCTTACTGAAACTTCTGTTACTTAAAATCTATCTTATTTGCATTTCTTTTTCACATTTCACTTCTTGGGTTTTGGTTGGAAAAGAGTTGCCATTAACCTTGGCCACCAATGAACCCAGAGGTTATGCTAAAGAAAAGACGCGTGAGCCCGTCACAACATGTTGGGGCCCCATATCATTGATACGACTGATATGGTGGTAGCTAAGCCCCTGTTAAAAACGAACGTTTACTTTTAAAATTGTTTTGCTCTATATGCGTTTTCAAGTAATAACAAAGACTTTTAAAACGATAAAAGTAAAGGCTCATATTTTGGTGTGCGCATGTACCAGGAGTTCTTAATCTTACTCTTCGTTTGGGTACATCTGACAAACAGGAAATTGCTGGCGGGCGCAGTTTAAAAAAGTATAACGTTTCTTGATATTTATTTATTTTATTGCAATCATAAGCATCATAAACAATATCCTACACCAGTAGCGCACACAGGAATTTTTCACTGGTTGGGGGGTCGAAAGTCCACCATTCTTGTATCATGCTGCTTTTGATTTTGTCGATTTTCAGGAACAAAAAACAGTAAAAAACTAATTATTGAATAAATAATTAATATTAATTAATAATTAATCATAATAACAAATATTTAATTAAATTTTGCGTACTATATACTTAGAATTATAATCAATCGGAAAAAAATCATTTGCTTTAAGGTCCGGACCCTAGGACCCCCTTGTGTGCGCCACTGTCCTACACTAATAAGGTAACAAAAAATTCGAATTAGTTATATTTAATACGATTTTTGGCATTGGATATTATCCCCTAATATTTCAAAGTCAGGCGTATAAGTTGATATTCCCAATCTTAAAGCATCTTCGAGAGTGCGAATTGTTGAAAAGAACGATTAACGTGGAACCGAAACAGGATTTTAATTCGTATGCTACTTTTTCAAAAGATTCCATATAGCGGACAGTCACGGGCTATTGTCACCCGCAGGGTTAAGAACCCTTTGTAAATGCTGTGATTTGTAAATTGATGAACTCTCTGTTCATAGAATTAGCTCTGAGATGGGCATACTTTGACTATTCTATGAATTTTTGTATTTAATTTTTCACGAAATGAAAATTTTAAATTGATATTTCTTTAAGTGGAACCGTGCGCGTGCGTTGTTCATATGCTACCACAGTAAAATCCGTTTTTATGTGGTATAGATAGGGACCGCATAAAAATAAACCGTACAAAAAATATTCGAAAATATTTCATAAATTCTTATATGTAACAAACAACTTCGTCGCAATACTACAGAAAATTTGTTTTATGCGGTGGAAAAAGATCGCGTAAAAAAAGTCGCATTTAGAAAATACGCCAATTATTTACTAAATTTATGAGAAAGTGCTTCCATAACAAAATAAATAATTAAATTATACACATGGAAACATTTTTAAAACATTTAGTTTCGCATTGTATACACGGAGAAGTTTTCAAAATGCACATACCGTTAAATCCGGCGTTTAACGCGCTCCGGTGTATAATGCGCACCTATACTTTGGAGCTGCATTTCTTAATTTTTAGGTATATTTGCCGTATAACGTGCACCTCCTTTTTTACAAAAAAATCTGAAATGTTGGTATAAAATTCTCTTATGTTTTGAAGTCATTTATACGAGTTATTATCCCAGACTTTTGAAAAAATAGTATACTTCTAGAACAAAAACTCTTTTAATTCACAAAACATGCAATTTCTTTTTTAAAAAAAAAAAAGTATTTTGATATGTGTAGAAGTAAATTTTTTTTTATGCTCATCTCTTGTTATTTTGAAAGCTACCCGGCGTATAACGCGCACCCTTGAATTTCAATCTTGTTTCTTGTGTTCAAAGTGCGCGTTATACGCCGCATTTTACGGTACATAGTTTACTGGTACTCATTATAATCCAAAGCGCTCATCTTTCTGTAATTAAAAAGTTCAAAATCGCTTTCGTCACTTGAAGATACAATTTCAATTGATTTATTTTTTGACACCATAAAGAAGCGTTTCTCAAACTATGGGGCGCTTCCCCTAGGAGAGGGTCGCGTGCATATTTGAAAGTCGAAAACAAAAGATTATTTTAAAAAATTATTAATTTATTGAAAGTAAGCAAACAAAATACATTCTGACATAATGAATAATAAATTTTTTAAAAAAAAACGCTGAAATAAAATACATTTATAAATGTATAAGTCCTGCACAATGAGTTTTATAATTAATTTAACAATACTGTTAAAAACAAGTTTAATAACTACCAGTGACCCGACAGGCTTGTCATATATATAAGTAAAATTATATGTAAAAATTAACACGTATCTGGGCAATTTGTACTATTTATAACTAATCCCGTAACTGCCGATTAAAACTTACGTGATTTACTCCCCAATGCCACCGTTTTAGATGTATGCAAGTGTATGTGGTGTATTGGAGGGAAGGGGGAGAAGAGGAATAAATAAGAAAATCCTCTGAAATAAGTAAATCCTCCGCAAACACTGTCAATGTCATTTTACTGCATTCCAAAGCCTTCAGAATAATTTTATGGACAGCAGTGAACAGAAAAGATTGTATTTCGGAAAGAAGTGTATATACGTCCAAGGCAATTAACGCATTGGCTGAGCGAAACGTTTATATACGCCGGTGGCACTTAAGTAGTAAAAGTCGTATTGTGGCTTTAGCGTCAGAGTATTACATTATCGAATTTAATACATTGTTATTGTATGAAAAGGGGGCGCGATGAAAATTATGATTGAATATTGGGTCGCAGGTATTGAAAGTTTGAGAAGCACTGCCATAAAGTAAGAGATAAATTTTTGCAAGAAGGTCGATTGAATGTCACGATAACCCAATATATATGATCGAATCTCTTTCTGAAATTTCATTCTCCTTTCGGAATTGGTATCAATTTTAAGAAAATGCTTTTGCAATTTGTTGGAAAGCTATATTCCTGCATATGTTTTATCCACTCTCAAAGAATCTAGTTCTTCTGGTCCGTCTTCATAATCTATCAAATTATTGATGATGTCACTGCATTATGAAAGCATCACTGCTTTCATTAAAAGTTTCGTCTTCAATCAAGCGCGGGCTGTTGGAGCGTTGAGAGAAAGCAACTGAAAGTACATTGCCGGGAGATTGTTTATAACCAATGAACAAAGCGTCTTGAATGAATATATATGTACATTGCAGTGGTGTAACGTACACCCCCGCCTCCCGAAGGGGAGTCAAGGCCTTACTATCGCCAAGTACATATTTACCCAATTTATAAAATATTAAAGGCAGAACCTGACTTTTTTGCTGGGGGACCCTAACATTCCCCGATATGCCACTGGTACATTGACAGAAAACATTACTGGGGCGCCAAAACCGTTGAAATTCATATACCGCATAAAAAAAAGATCGCATAAAAAAGGACTGCACAAAAACAGGTTCTACTGTAATTAAAATACTGAATTTTTTTTTTCAGCAAATGAAGTAGGGGTACGAATTTTTTTTTTTTTATCAATCATACGAAATGTAATTTTTGTTGAAATGTGAATGGAATTAACTTTAAAATCTACGCTAAATTTTTTAAAAAAATTTTAAGATCCGAAAATAATGCATTTTTGCGAATTTTTTTGCGCATTTAACAATATACAAAAATAAATAAATATTTGAATAACAGCCCCAGAAGGAAAACCATACTAAATTTTATTTAGCTGATTATGTGGTACTTGAAAAAAAAGCTTGTAAAAAAATATGCCTTTTTAAAAAAGCCTTAAAGGTTTAAAAAACATTTACAAAAAATTAAAAATTCAAATTTTACCAACATTTTACAATAAAATCGAATTTTTCATAGAGTATTTTAGCTTATACGAAATACAATTAAAACCTAATTTCAAATATGAAAACTGAAAAAAAAAATGTTTTGATAGAACATCTGCCGGATTACTTTTGAGTGTACTGGTTTAGAAAAGGAGTATAGGTGAGAAAGATTGGATGACACTAAAAGGCATGATTTCGCCTCTAGAGCCGAGCCTTCCGATAGGATGACACAAGCGTAAGGGCAAAGTCCGTGTTGTTCTTCATGGACAGAATTTCAGCCAAACACTAGTTTGCTCTCACTCCACGTGAGTAAACAAAATAAATGAATTGCAAAGTTCGATTAGAATATTCGTGCTTCAGGAGCAGAATGATGAAATTTGCAGCACACAAATTGTGATTATCAAACACACGGGGAGATCTACTCAGGAAATTTAGGGGCAGAACTCTACAAAAAAAATAAACAAATACTATAAAATTAGGCGTATAATGCGCAGGGGCGGAAAATTTTAAGGGTGGCATTTGGATCAAATTTGAAAAATATTTTTTTTTGTTACAAAAAATTTGATATATTTTCTGAAATTTTATTGGGTGCGAATTTGGTATTTCATTTAAAGTATCTTATTTTTTTATTTTGTACTCTGTATATTCAATGCCGTGCTCGAGGTAGGAATATATGTTAAAGCATAAAATTTAATATGTTTACACATCTTTCACTAGCAACTTTCTCCCCATCCCGGAGTAAGGTCACAACGGACATTCCTTTCACCTTTATGATGTCCGGTTTCAGCTATTCAAAAGGGGACACGGTTAATAAGAGGTTTTGGTATATAGAGAGCCACATGCGATGTTTTATTTTAATCTTGAGTGTGTAGTTACAATATATATATAAGTTAAAACAAACGCTTGTGATTTCCACCATTAGTAGACTAATGTTTCGAAGAAAATTAGACTGCTTAAATAGAAGATTCCTTCTCTTACATTTTACTCGTTTGAAATAATAACAAGTAATTATGCCCTTAATCTCGAATTATTTTGAATTTTGTAAGACTTAAAATAATATATATAGAGAGAGAGGGGGGGGGACGGCAAAACTGCTAAAGCCGGCCCTGATAATGCTCACCTGTATTGTCAAGCTGCATTTTTTTAGTTTTTAGGTGTATTCGTTGTGTAACGCTCACTCCCTTTTTTTAACGAAGGAACCTGAAATGTACGTATGCAATGTTCTTATGTTTTGAAGTCAAATATTCGAGGTTTGTTAATACACAAGCTTTATAGAAAAAATAGTATAGGTAAACTACAACCCTTTAGGTTTATTAGGTACGTCATTTCTTTTAAACAAACAGTATTCCAATCTATGTAGAAGTCTGATTTTTTTTTAAATTTTTGAAGCTACCATTTTTATATCCGGCGTATAGCACACATTCGTACATTTCGATCATTTTTTGTGTTAAAAGTGCGTGTTAATCGCTGAATTTTACGGTAAATAAAAGAAAAAAAATTATTTTTAAGCAAGTTTACAAGACGTACAGAGACGTAGCTACCGCCCTATCAATGATATGGGCCCCCAAAATGTGAAAGGAAAAATCGTAAAATGTTAAGCCCCCAAAAAAGGACTACGAAAGAATTTTGATACAGGGCCCATTCAGGAATAACTACGCCAATGCACAGATAACAAAATATGAACAATTTTTTAAAGTTTTATTATGATTAAACCTTAGTTATAAAAATTTAAAATATTTGTAATGAAAATCGGCAAACAAAATGTTTTATAAAAATATATTAAAAAAAAAATTAAGCTTAACAGATATCTCTTTATAATTATTTTATGTACAATGAAATTCGCTTAACACGAAACTGGAGGAACTAAAATATTTTTTCGTGTTAAAAAAATTTCGCGTGTTACAAGATATTGAAAAAAACAACAACATATATTCACAAGTTTATATTAGAGAGAGTATAATTTATTTACATAGATATGTATATATATGTGCATATAATTAATAAAAATTAAGGAAACAAAAACATTCACAAAAGCTTAAGAAATTTAGTACAAAATTATCAAATTTTTTGAAAACCAAAACACTTATTGAGTTTTTGGAAAATAATCTGATATTTTCCCTTGCATTGTTTTTTAAGCATCAAATTGTCTACAAATTGTTCGATATCACCCATTTTATTTTTAATTTCACCATTGAAATGTGAGTCTAAATAACTGCGCATACTTTTCATGACGTTCCATATTTCGAATGATGTGGGAACAGAAGCTGTTTTATTAGTTTAATTTTCATCGTCCGAAACTGCATCTACGATATTTTTTGAACTCTATCAACAAACTCCAAAATGTCTTTATCTGCCGTAATTGGGGTTGGACACATGTTATCATCCTCTACTGCAATGAATTCTTCTGATAAGACAGTCCCATCCGGCTGGTGTTTTCTGTATTTTGTGTTCATTCTCAGAAAGGGAAATCTTTTCCTGCTAAGCTATTTTCATCTCGTGTTAAGAGAAAGAAATGCATGAAAATACATCAGTGGTTTATTTCGTGTTAACCGATATTTTGTCTTAAGCGTTAACGTATTTCCCGTTGTCACGTTAAACGTATTTTATTATATATTATACATATATACACACACTCACACATACATGCATAGTTTGACGGTGGGTTTTATTTCACAAAAATAGATAAATAATGGCATTCTGTGTGTTTAGAACCAATTATCGTCACTTCGTGAAATAGAAATGAGTTTGGGGGAACTCCCTTCCCCTATAAGCTGCATATTGAAATTTTAAACAGTAAAATAAAATAATAAATAAATAAAATTCTAAAAAAATAAATTTTTTTTTTGTTTTTGTTTTTATACTCTTTTTACACCATAAAAATTAATATCCGCATAAAGTTTTTCCTTTTTTCATCTTGAAAAGACCAATGGAATTTGAGATTAATTTCGTGATGGGGATTGAAATGGAACAATTATCCTCGCCCCTCATGATAATTTTTCTCGTTACGTCACTATTAAGTTCCATACAAAACCCTCTCATTTTCATCCCTTCTTTTTGTCCTTATAGTAATAAAAAACTAACTGTGTAATTCAAATGTTCGTTCCTTTTTATAGCACAAAAATTGCACTAAATTTTCTTCTTGCATCTTTTGTTATAAATATATTTATAACAAAAATGATAATCGTTTAGTGTTTTTATTAGTACGTTGTATTCGTATTGCATATCGTATGTTTCTTAAAAATCAGACTTTAAGCTCATCGTAGAGTGAAGAAAAGAAAAAGATTAGGGGAGAGAATTCTATTCAAAAAAATGGCTACAGTATATTTTTGAATTTTATATATGGGTGGAGATGTCTCCCTCCCCTTTATTTATTTAATTAAAAAAATGAAGAGAAATTGATCAGTAAACCGTTCCGAAAATTTATATAAATGTCATTTTCGAATCGAAATTGAAACATGAATATGTATTTTTGATATTCTGTTTCATTATTAGTAATGTGGTTTGATGTTCAGGACAAAAAAAGCAAACTATTTGTTTTTATTGTATAAATTCACTCCATCCTTATGATACAATCATTACTGAATATAAATTTTTTTTAAATACAAGTACAAATACTGCATGATAATTTAGAAAATGTTTTCTGACATCTCTCGAGATTATAAGTCGGATTAATATTCGTATAAGAGAAGAAAAGCATTCTTTCCTACAAATTAAAAATATTTATTAACCCCCACAATTTTTGATCGTAATATTATTCCTATGAAGTTTATTAATTTTCTTCTCAAATCTAGATGGCTGCTTTTAATTGCACAGAATAAATTATATTCGAAAACATGAAAAAAAAGGTTTCTGGTATTCTAGAATGTTTATGAAATATCTGAAATATATATTTCCAATAATCGAGCAACTCTTTCTCTTATGTAAATAAAGATGCGAAAGCTTAGTAAAAGCAAACTGTTTACAGCGAAAAACATGCATTTTGCACATCACAACATTTCTCTTTTTGTCGCGGAAACACTGAAGGGCGAAGGGAGTGATTGATTGACCCGAGGAGGGCGAGGCGCCTAATAAATCTTGTCCCGGGCAAAGGGTGCACCCCTAGGAAGGGTGTAAGCGTAGTTTTCTTTTTCTCTGTTGGCAACAGGGGGGGAAAAAAGGCCTCGAACGAGAAGGAATGTAGTTCCACTAGAAGCGTTTGAGGAAACGGACGGCTTTCGTGCGCGATAATACTTAAGCTTTTTATGCATCCTGTAAATACTTAATAAATTTTTTATTTAAATTGAGAAACACTCGTAGCCACATCATTTATTTCGCACTTAGTTTACAGGTGAATAAGTTGTGAGTTCATTATTGAACATTTTTGGCGCCCCGGTGGCCAAAAATTTCAATAAAACAGTGTGACCAGGCTGTGGTTGTCCTTCTGCCCCAAAGCATCTGTCTTCCGATTTTTTTTCACGCGGACTTGCCAGGCAATCATCTTTTCAGCAAGCCTTCAGTGGCTTAAAATTCAATATTGTACGCCTCTTGCGTACAGTTTAATCATTAATTCAAAAACTGCATCTTCTACTTCTTTAAGTTTTGCGCTTTTACCTTTAATTGTTCAAATGCAGTTTCTACGGCATTCATATCTACAGGATCATTTCGTAATTTCCTGAAGATGATTTTACAGCCTTCGTAAGGCTGTCCTCACGTGCGTTCTCAATTTTTAAAGCATCCATGCTCTACTTTCTTATATTCAAAAATGCTTTTCTAAAACTCGCGTTAACCACCCGGGCGCAAAATTTCATAATGAACTTCACAACTTATTCACAAACCTGTAAACTAAGTGCGAAATAAATGATGTGGCTACGAGTGTTTCTCAATTTAAATAAAACATTTATTAAGTATTTACAAGGATGCATAAAAAAGCTTAAGTATTATCGCGCACGCTCACAGCCGTCCGTTTCCTCCAAACGCTTCTAGTGGAACTACATTCCTTCTCTGTTCGGAGCGCTTTTCCTCCCCCTGTTGCCAAACGAGAAAAGAGAAAACTACGCTTACACCCCTTTCTAGGGGGGTCAGTCACCCCTTCGCTCCTTGGGTGACTAAGATTTATTAGGCTCTCGCCCCTCCTCGGGTCAATCAATCACTCTCCTTCGCTCCTTCAGTGTTTCCGTGACATTCTCCCACCTTTGAGTTTTCCTGCTGTAAAAAAAACTCAAACACAACATATAAAATACAACAGTAAACAAAACTTGTACAAAATACATTTTAGGCATATATCAAACGCTTCGGAGTAGTTACTTTTCTGCCTCTCCTTGTGCGAATGACAGAATCAGTCAGATCTTTTGGTAAACTAATTTCTGGTTCTTGCAGTTCTAGGTTGTAAAGTCTTTGCACTGGTCTGACCAGTTCCCCAGTCTCAGTTTTGACTCGAGTGACTCTAATGTGTCCATCTTTCCAGGAATTAGTTGAATTACTCTAGCAAGAGACCACAGAGTCCGATTCTTTAAACTATTTTCCACCACAACTACTTCTCCCACCGTTAAGGGTCTTGATTTCCGGTGACGCTGCGTTTGCTCTCAGTTGGCCTAGGTACTCAATTCTAAATCTTTTCCTAAGCTGTTCCCGAATGGTTTGAACATGTCTAATCCTCTTATTGATTTCTTGATGATCTAGACAATCTATGTCAGTTACATCTGACGTTTCGATTTCTTGTAAAAACATGGCTGGTGTTAATGGTGATAAATCATTAACATCCTCAGAAATGTAAGTTAAGGGTCTAGAATTGATCACATGTTCACATTCACATAGTACAGTTGCGACATAGCCATCCTGGGATGACTATGTCGTTCCGGATCCGCGTAAGCTAGAGGTGTGGGATTATCAAAATGATGAGACATGTTGGTTCTTAATACAACTTTTATTAAGAATAACTTATATTACTAAATTCTAATTGACAATTTTAATTAAAGTGAGAGTTAACACCCAATTAAACCTAGTATTCAAGTCAGATCACGCAATTAGAACATTTATCCTAATTATAATAAATTAACAGATTCGTCTAACTTCCTATATAATATTTTACCTTTTGCAGATCTCCTTCCTTTAACGCTTCAGTAATATCTATAATGTAATTAAATATGCGAGCTTTCCAACTTCTTTATAATTTACTTCTATTTCTTCCAAAGCTATCGGACAGCTAACTCTTGACCTGAAAGATTCCACACTAAGCTATCTCTAAACTTGTCGCGCTTTATCATCAAAGCTTCTATCCTTTTAAAGTATATCTCATTTACATATTATCTTCGTTTATCTTCTTGGTATTGGGTTGGAAAGGTTTTGCCATTAATCGTGGCCGTCAAAGAACACAGGAGTTATGTTAGCAGAAGGACGCGAGAGACGTCACAACCCCTCAAGAAGAAAAAACGTGATTTACTTAAGGGTTCTCAATCCTTAATAAATTACGTGTCTAAATCTCTATTTCTAAATTTCTTCGCCTTCTGAGTTTTATTTAAGTTTTAATCTTAAATCCTCGTTTTAACTTTTATAATTTCCAATATTTATCTTGACTTTAATTTTAATTACTCATTTTTAGAATTAAATTTAATATTCAATTTAAATTAACTGTGACAATAAATTTTACTCCAATAACTAGGCCAACATTAATAATTACTGTTTAATTCATGCCCACTCTCACTTTTAACATCCAATCACTTAAAATAACTATACACTTAAATTTTCTAAAAATTTTCTGGGTGCGAGACCCACCTTTTGCATCTTTTTTCAACACTGCATATGGAGCTGGATTTTCCGCTCCCTTTCTTGTTGAAGTCATATATCATAATTTTCAGGGGCTGCTCCTGAAATGAAAACTTTCTGAGTCTCTATTTCCATATATCAATAATTTCACAATTATTCATTATATATTATTTGTATATCACAATAAATTTTCATCTCCATCCCCACATCTGGTTCCAAAAAACTCCCAATGAGCCGCGCAGCGCCGTTATTATTATTTTAGTGCCCTGACTACGCCGCGCCTCCCTGAACCAGATGCTTCATAATACGTAACAATACACAACATATATATATATATACACATATTATACAATTACAAACATTTTTCAATAAACTATTATAACAAATAACCAAAGGAATTTTCGCATCTCACGAAGTCATACATCGAAGCAAACAAATGTGCGATTACAAATGTTTTCTCCAGAAAAAAAATTTTTGACAAGTCAAAAATTCCAAATAAATAAACACTCATTGTGTGTTTGACTTTGCTTGGCTTATAACTTTAAGCACCGCCCGAGACCTTTTTTTTGCAATAATTTTCCAACCACTTGTTGGAAGATCATAAAAAATGAAACAATACAACCCGATTTTTTATGTGTTTCTCCAACCATTACGTCCAACGATGAGGTGCTACCACTTTTCTTTCCTCGGTTGTACTGGAATTTCTTGTTTTGCTTGTTGTAGGGCTTGTAATCTCCTTGTCGTCCCCTTTTTTGATTTCCCTGTTGTCTCCTTGGCTGGTCGGGGTTCTTTTTTTTGTTCTCCGTCGTGGCCTTAGGGGTTTTAGTTTGATCCCTCTGGAACTTCTGTGCATTCTCTTCTGTTCTTTTTTCTATCTCTAGAAATAGTACTGGATGAAAAAGTTCTTTTCTTTATATTATTGGTTCCCTTTCTCTGCCACTTTCTTTGTGGTCCACTTGCCCCTGATATTGCTGATCTTTTAATACTTACTAATACATTCCTTATCCTTTTACTTTTATTTTCACTCCCAAATGAACTAGGAAGCGATCTACGACCGGTGATTTGTGTTTTACATGGGTCCTCTCTGTATTTTTTATATTGATTTGATTGTCACTATCCTTTACACGCTTGCGGTTTCACCGCAGATTTTTTTCTTTCCCATATTGTGACTCTTTAAATCCTTGGTAACTACATTTGAGTTTCCTGACTTGATCTTGCTTATTTGGGATACCTGTTCTAATTCGACACTCGTCACATTTCTATGACGATATATTCTTATTTGATCTACGTTAACCGTTAATCTTTTTTCCACGATTTCCATGTGTGTATTATTGTTGTTTTTAACTTCTGTGTCTGCTTCCTATAAGGTCCTTCAAATTTTTTTGTTTAGGGTGCTTTGTTGGCTGCTATTCAGGCAGGGTGTGGAAATATGAACCCAAATGGTTTGCTTTATTTTTGTATGTCTCTTTTCCACCCATCTATTATAATGTTTTCCCACCTTTCTGTTTAATTTTCATTGCTTAGTCTAGCTTCCTTAAAGCTCTTTTCAATATTTTTAATTTTGAATTTTGAACTTTTCCCGATATCATGGCCTTTGGTTTTGAAATGGTGTAATCAATTTTCGACCTAAAAATAATTCAGCAGGTGATTTTCCGTTGTTTCATTCACCCGCCATTATACGGGCCGCTGAAAACTTCGCTTCACGTATAAGGAGTGATCCAAGTATCGTGTTGATCTGTGTACTTGCAATTTTGCAAGATGGAAACACTGCTATATCTCTCGATTGTAACTCTTTCAGTCCGATTTGCTTGTGGTCGATATGCAACAGTCTTCACATGCCTTATGCCTAATCTCTTTTAGCAGTGCTCCAAAAATTTCGGATATAGAACCAGGGACCATCGCTTATTATTAATTTTATTGGAGCTCCACTTGTAACACTTGCGATAAAGTTATCAAAAAAAAATATCCGCTTCTATTATACGAGATGAGGAAGAAACTTTTTTAAGGGTATAATTTCAAGCCCATTTGCTGAGCTTGGGTCGGTTGCATACACCACTAAGAATATGTAGCGATTTACGTCTTATTCTCGATATAGGATACGGGCCTAACAAATCTAACGTCACTATTTCATTCGGATAATTCGATATAATTGGATTTGTCGACCGGCTGGTAACGCGTTTTTATAGTTATTAACTTGGCACATATAGCGTAGAGAACATATTGATCAATGAATTTACTACTCATGTACGGGAAATAACAAACGTCCCGAATCTTATATTGTGCGTTTTTAAATCTGCCTAAGTGTCCAGCAATTGGCTTGTCATGAAATCTCTCATTATTTCATTCTTAAAGATTTTGGAATGTATATACACGCATTTCACTAATGACGCGTTGCGTGTTTCGCATAAAATAACAATCCTTCAATTAAACGGAAATCGTGGGACTAATTCTCTCACATATCGTTGCATTAACACCGAGAGGTTATCGCACCGGGTTTCTAAGCTTATCTATAGATATGACTGAATTTGGGTCATTTTCTGTTCTGTTATTAATTACCACGGTAGTACTGGAATCCTGATTATGACATTCCATTTATATAGGTATACTTTTCACGGGATTCCTTGAGAAGAATGTCAACCACTGCATTTTGAGGTTCCGGTCTATGTTCCCGATATTCTATATTGAATTCTGCTTTAACTTGGTGCCATCTAATCCTCCTACTCGACAAATTTTTGCTTGTTAGGCGTGTTAAGGCGGCGTGATCCGTTATTACCTTAATGGGTAACCATTCTAAATATGTTCTAAATTTGTTCAACATACATACTACTGCTAGACATTACGCACTGTATAATTCCCTCTCTGCGTTGTTCAGTGGCGTGACGCAAATACCACAGGTCTGTTTTGTTGATTAATTACTTGCTCTAAACCGATCGAACTGGCATCTGCAAATAACTCGAATGGCTCTATGAAAGTTTGGTAATTTTTAAAACGCCGGCATACTGCTTGTGACCTTTCTTTAGATGCATTGCCTTTATTTGGACCAGACTCATTTAAATTTTTCGTTTAAGATTATAAGTGGCTCACAAATATCCGCAGCAATTTTAAATATTTCTATCGCTGGGACAAAACTTGGACACCTCTTTTGAGTTAGAAGGGGCGGTTTCTAAATCTCTTGTATAGCTCTAACCTTTGTCTCATCCGTTTAATTCCTTCTTTACTAATAATTAATCCTAAATATTTCAATTCGCTCGCACCCATTTCCTTTTTCACTTGTTAATGTCAATCCTGCGGCCCAACAGCTTAGCGCTTAAATGTTCAACATGGTGAGTGGAATGATGGAGATGCGATCACATCGTCCATATAAACACTTTCACAAATTTCCTATCTCACCGGTTTTTAGGATTATGTCAATTGCCTTTTTGAAAATTGGGGCTGCTCCTGATAAACCGAATGGCATCGCTTGAAAGCATAAGTGCCACTTTTACCACAAATGCGGTCTTAACAATATCACTGGGGTTTACTGCCATTTGAAAGTATTACCCACTTCTTAGATCAGAGATGACATTATTGTTGTTGTATATGAGCATGTTCGTTAATAAATCATCTATTAACGGTAAAGGGTATCACTTGAATTACTTTGTGATCAATTTAATTTTCTATAGTCTACTACAAAATCTATATGTTTTTAGGACCTCTCGGTGGTAACCAGTGGCCCATAACCCACTGGGGTCAGATGGGCTGGAAATGGGTTTTCATCTTGTATTTTTTGTATGTGAAAATCTGTGTGTGCTTGCTTAATTGCGGTGATCGCCTTACCTATATGGCCTTGTGAAGGCGCTATAGTGGGTTATCTCCCGTATTAATTTTATTAGTATAAAACGATGGGCCTGTTTGTCTGAAAATAACCAGCGCCCAAACTACTAAACAAATTTTGCTTGTAGTTTTTGTTTTCTACCTCTATTTTTACTTGTCTTCGTCAATCTATCTGTAACTTTTCCTCTTTAATTGGTTCAACCACCTTATTTATTTGAGGAATCTGGAGTTTTCAACGATTTTTGATCAAAATCTAATACTATCTTTGACCCACTTATAAAATCAATACCGAGAATACACGGGTATTCAAATCCGTCAACTTTACATGAAATGACCAGCCAATTTTCTTTCGAATTGTCTGATCACACGAATATTCAATTCTACGATCCCCATGTTTTGGCATTTCGCATATTGCTTTCTGTTATTACCTGGGCTCGCGATTTTTATTTGCTTATAAGTATTTTCTATATAGCTACTTCCGATATAATGATTTATCTGCTCGGTGTCCCATAGCGCTTTCAAAAAATGTGTTGACTGGCAAAATAGGAACGTGGGGAAGTTCTACGGGTGATATACACATATCGGAGAAAGCCTAACAATTAATCTCTCTTGTCGACACCCTTGATGTTGATGTGCTGCTTAGCCTTTACAATATTCCCAAGTAATACCTTTTTTCATCCTATCGCCTCGACGGAAATTTTCAACTCAGACCCTATACTGCCACGATTCCTCATGTATTAAATTATATCATTTCATGTTTCAAATGATGTAACTATTGTTAAGATCTTTGATCATTATTCACAATCTATTCCTCTCTCGAACCCTCTATTGCTTTGACGGCTATTCTCGTAAAAGTATTTCTGTGTATGTATTTGGTCTACGTCCTACTTCAAATTCACTCAGTTTCTACCATTAGCATCAAAATTAGGCATCTATGCACATTTGACCTCATCTTTTCTATATTATCGTTCTGAGAACCTTTTAATTTGCAAAAGAATATCTCTGTAAATTTAGCCAAGACTCTAAAAGTTGTATCGTGTTTTGTGGATTTCTCACTTCCACACATAATCTTGGATCTGTGGTTGATCGAACAAAATATGATCCACACCAACTCTGCCTTGGAACATTCTAACTAAACTTCTCTCTATTTTTAATAATTTGGCAAAAAACATCAGAGGGTTCCTGATTTCTTCCCTGTAAGGACGCGTAAGAATTGTTTTTACGAAGTCTGCTATTTTTGACGCGCGCGCGGAAAAGCACCGCTAATTCAGCCCAGGCTGCGCGAAATCCGTGGCTGTGTATTTTTACCGATCAAATATCCGAATTACCAATCTTGTGAGCCCTTCCTGAGATGACTTTTTAAGTAAGCACGCCTTGACGAATTGCAGAGTTTTCGAAGTAGCAGCATGTTATTCTGAATTCGATAAACTCTGCAATGAACACTCTGACCCTGAAAGAAGGTACATTTCGGGTGGTACATTGTATCTGCTGCGTGCAACAGGGTGTTATACCACGTTCGGGCGCCATTGCGACATAGCCATCTAGCCGATGACTATGTCCGTTCCGGATCCCGCGTAAGCTAGAGATTATTGGGATTATCAAAATGATGAGACATGTTGGTTCTTAATACAACTTTTTATTGAATAACTTATATATTGCTAAATTCTAGTGGTGACTTAATTTTAATTAAAATTGTGAGGATTAACACCCAATTAAACCTAGTATTCAAGTCGAATCACGCAATTAGAACATTTATCCCTAATTATAATAAATTAACAGATTCGTCTTTAACTTCCTATATACAATATTTGCGCCTTTTGCAGATCTCCTTCCTTCCCGGCGACTTTCGTATCTACAATAGCAATTGAATGTGCAGAGCTTTCCAACTTCTTTTTACCATAAGTACGCTTTAAACACCTTTACAATTTTATCGGACGACCAAACTCTTGACAGATTTCACACTAAGCTAACTTCTATTATCCTTTTAAAGAGTATATCTCATTTACATGTTAACTTCGTTTATCTTCTTGGTATTGGGTTGGAAAGGTTTTGCCATTAATCATTGGCCGTCAAGGTACAGGGAGTTATGTTAGCAGAAGGACGCGAGGAACGTCACACGGTATTTAATTCTTCGTAATATATAACGAAGCTCTACCTAACATTTTCTCAAAATTTGTTTTAACATTTGAATCATTCTTTCTATCCCCCACCATGCGGCACTGGGGTAAATTTCCGCACTTTATTTTTGGATATTAGCTTTTAGACATTACTACATCCCAGTCAGAAGCTACAAATTAAATTTGCGCTATTGAACCCAACAAAATTTGTTCCATCAGAATAAATAATGGTCGGTCGGCCTCTTCTAAAGTAATCTTTAAAGATTGTAAAAAATATATATACTGCAGTGAAAGAGATGTAATAAGTTCAAAATGCACTGCTCGGAATACAGCACAAGTGAATAATACTACCCAACCCTTGCGCTTATCTTTTAAATAAAATTGGGCGGCCTGCAAGATCAACTCCTACAATAACCCGAAATATTTTAGGATTTAGCACCCACTATCTTTTTCGGTAAGAAGATGTACCACTTTTCCGTTTAAGGCGAATCTTTTGCTGGTACATTTTGACTGATATTTGTCTAATTAATTTTTCGCGCTTTTAAAATCCAAAATTTTCTCGCAAATGATTCATTACAATAGATACACCTGCATTGCATAAGTTCACTCATGTTTACGCACGATCATCAGATGAACAACTGGGTGTTCCTTAGGTAAAATGGGCCGGAAACTTCAGAATTATCTGTATATCTTCCCGAAAACCTTAAGTTTTTGTTCTAGCACGCAAAATTCTTGATTTAAAAATGGTTTTAAAGGACACTTATTTCTCATCCGTTTAATTACAATTTTTTCCGCATGATCAAATTCAGAAAATGTTATTTCAAGTATTACAAACATAATTCTGAAAACGAAGTATCCAAAGTAATCATGCGAACAACTTTTAAACAGATGAAATATTTACACAGTGCTGGTTAAACTCTCGATACTCGCCAGCTGGTATTAAGCAAAACAGATTTCATAACTCTAAATTTATGTCGATAATAATAACTTTTCATCGGGGACTTGTTTTGATCCTGGGCAGACCGGGTTTCGGACTGGGGATTCACCACACCATCTTAAATAAATAGCTGCTGAGCGCTACAACCCCGAAAGAATGTCGCGAAATTCTTTCTGAAGGCGCGCGCATGTTCCCAGCTACTACTAACATCGAAAGGTTTCGGATTTCTTTCACCACTGTTAAAACAAGCTAATCTCTGGTACGTTGTATCCCATGCTAACGCCGTCATGGAATCTGTCAAATAATAAATACGCACATCTGGCAAGTTTAAGTCGTTCTTCAGAAGCCTGTCGGGTTCAAGTGTGCATGATAATAACTCAAACGGGGATAGAAATATCTTTCCAAAAGGAGCTACCCTCGCTTGTATCAGTTTCACAAAAGAAACATTTTTCCTCTTATTCTACCCTCAAAAAAAATACACAAGCGGCATACGCTTTTACTAGCGTCACAAAACACACGTACAATGTTATCTGTTTAATTCATTAGAGCTCAAATTCAGCAAACATCGGTATTTTATTTTTAATACCTGCAAGTATGAGGAGTTGCTCTAACCACTGTTTAACTTGATTTAAAATATTTTCTGCAAATTTTCATCCCATTTTAAAGTTTAATTTCAAATTTCCTGTAAGAGTAATTTTGGTTTTAAAAGTCACAGGAGCCGTAAAACCAATTGGATCAAAAGCTGTGATTAGCTATGGATAACAATGACCTTTTAGTTACCAGCCCCTTGCAGCGCTTTGGGTACGCGACGTTGTTTGCGCGTGATAAACAATCGAGGTTCCACAAATCGGAAGTACATATATAATTTACGAAACGGCGGTAACACCTTCAAAATGGTTTTATCATACTTAGTGTCATTTCATAAGTTTTTCCCATAAGCGTCAACTAATTTAGTTTTATTGCTACAGGACCAGATTTTTAAATGAACATGGTTCCAGTCAGTAGCTTTCAGCTACATCTGCTCTATTAATTTCTATTTTCCCCAAATTATGACCTGTATCTGATAAATTGGTACTTCTATTTGCAATTCATTTATCGGATATATCTGATATCGGACATCGTACGTATAAATTTCCAACACGGTGTACGTTTGATTACAAGTATATATTATTATCAGCATCAGTTAAACAAATTTTATAACATTTATGTGTCTATATACATTTTTGTTTTTACCATAAACAAGAATGAATAAGCTCTTCTTCTCCTTTCATTTTTAAATGCTAATTTTTCCGCAGTGGATTTTTAAAAATATACGATTTTGAGATCCGGTGATTAAAACTATTACTAAACTCTTATGGTTTCCGTTTTTAACTTTAAAGTCACGCGAAGACTTCTGAGTGCAAGCTTGATTATGCCGTGAGAGCTGAATGAACTAGCCGGTCGTGCTATTACTCCCAGCGCCTTTGCACTTTCGGTTTAAACCGATCTCAAAGGCAATTTAGAGCATAACACAGCATAATGTCGTTTATTGCATATTATGCATTTAACATCGATCTACATGGTGTAGCGTGTGACCCCTTTTTTAAACAAATATATAACACACGCCTCTCTTAATCACAGCATTCTTTATCATATAGCATAGAAGCACCTTCACAACATAACAATTTTCAGAGCATGCGTTTTCTAAAATATACAATTATCATTACTATTCTTAAATTTACCAAAAGTCTTTCCTGCTTTTTAAAGTTACTATTAAATAAAATCTGCAGCAGTGCGGTAGTGGAAAAGATTTCTAATTTTTCTTATAATTAAATTTCTCAGAATCAAAACTATTCACAACTAGTTTATTCTGTCCTCACCTAGAAACCTCTAACTATCGATAAAAATTTCATAAGTCAAGGTCTTTTCTTACCTGATTCATCTGATGAAGATAACCAACATGTATCTTTCTCCCAAAGCAGATTTCAGGAGGGCAGGGGTTCACAATGTCAGGGAACAGCGCCACTGCTTTCTTGTTCACGGGATTACAAGGCATGGCTGTGGGCTCAAATGCTTGTCATACGGCGAACAAATTTACTTTCTTGACTTCTGTGTTCTGTAGAACCAGCTGCAAAAGAGTTCTCCAGTTGTATACACTTGAATCAAGACATCCTCTTGTCCGAACCGCATTTTCAGGTATTCAAAACCTTTCTGTAGTTTCAGCGGTCGCCGGAAAACTTTCAACTATATCCCTGGCCCGGGATTTTGGAGTTGTTACCTGGATGATGAGGAGTGATGAAACTTGTCCTCATCATCAATGCTCTCATCTTCATGTGGATTCTCTTGAACTGGTTGTGGGGAAACGCGGCCAATCCGTCAACTCTCAGAAAACTGCTGGAACTGAATCTTGGGCAGATGAGGAGCCAGATCTTCCAGGCTGGCGGTTTGTCTTGTATGCAAGCATCCATGCTTTAACACGGTGTACTTTTCACGCGGACTTGCCAGGCAATCATCTTTTCGAAAAGCACTTAGCCTTCAATGAGAAGCTTCAAATTCAATATTGTACGCTTTACTTTGCGAACAGTTTGACTCGATCTCATTAATTCTAAAACTGCATCTTCTACTTCTTTAAGTTTTTGCGCTTTTTACCTTTAATTGTTCAAATGCAGTTTCTACGGCATTCGCATCTCCCTAGGATCATTTTCGATATTTCCTGAAGATGATTTACAATAACTTCGTGAAGGCTGTCCTCAGCAACGTGCGTCTCAATTTTAAACATCCCATGCTCTACCTTCTTATATTCAAAAATGCTTTTCTAACACTCGTAGCCACCCGGGGGCATATTCAATAATGAACTTCACAACTTATTCACAAACTGTAAACAAGTGCGAAATAAATGATGTGGCTACGGTGTTTCTCAATTTAAACAAAACATTTATTAAGTATTTACAAGGATGCATAAAAAAGCTTGAAATGTATTACATAACATAAGCATCCGTTTCTCAACGCTTCTGACGGAACTACATTCCTTCTCTGTTCGGGCAGCACTCCCCCTGTGTGCCAGCAGAGAAAAGAAGCTACGCTTACACCTACAGGGGGTCAGTCACTTACTTCGCTCGCGGTGACTGGATTTGACGCTCGCCCCTCCTCGGGTCAATCAATCACTCTCCTTCGCTCCTTCAGTGTTTCCGCGCTCTCTCTCTGTGTGTGTGTGTGTGTGTGTGTGTGTGTACATAGCTTATGTCGACTTCTGAAATTATTTTTTCTGTATCATATTATGTATACAATAGTAAATAGTAAATATAAAAATATTTCTATTATTTCTGGAAGAAACATTTATTGCTCTATAACAGCTAGACGTAGTAAGAATGTTTACGTGCCTGTTGTTGCTCATGCAAATTGTTTACATATATACAGTTTATAACTACTTTACTAAGGTTAAAGTGACCAGTTGTATGCTTTGACGAAACAATCGGGTTGACGATTGAGGTAGTGAGGCGCGAGTGAATATTCAACGATATCGCACTATTCGGCTACACACGAGGGCTTTGGCAACGGACACATGAAATTTTGAACCATGGTCCCGAAGTGACGTGGACGACATCTGAGCACCTCTCTAACTACCACACCACACACCAACGGGAGGACATTTGGCGGGCTCTCGACAGATTTAGCATACAGCGTAAACTCCTAGACGGTGGGTCTTTGAAGTGATAATGGAAACTGAACTCCATTGCGGAAAGCAAGCCGGTGTGTATTTTCGGGCCAGCATGGCTACCGCGGTCAAATCCCGATTCTGAACAATTTGTCCCGCGCGTTCCGCCTTGATTTTAAAAGGAATCCCGATTTTTGGAAAAGGAAAAAGCACAAGCCTTCAGGGAACGATGGGAGAACTGCATGGATTATGTGAAAGGGGGTGGAGGTACATTACAATACTGAAAATTTTCGTTGGGTTACATTAAAACAAAACTTAGTGGAATGATATTGCCAAAATCATTCGATTGTTGTTCAGTCTCATTATAAGAACTCAAATGAGCAATGTGGACTGCATTGAATAAAATCTATTTTTAGCAAGCGAATCAGCATAGCAATGAACAAATAGTTCTATTAATCACATTACTTAAATACTTTGAACCTAAAAGAAAATTAAAACAATTAAAAAGAATTTAAAATAACAAATTAATTTATACAAGTATTAGAAGCAGTTACATTAAACAATTTAAATACAAAGAAAACAAAATATAATTAAGAAAACTTACCTTGCAAGAGCACCAGATATATTTGGCCTACTTTGCCATGCAATGACAAAGAGCTACTATAAGCTAGGGTATGTGATATAAATCTTCTGATTATAAATCCCCTTTCAAAGGTTTGACCTAAGGTCTCTAATACAAATCGCTCTACTTGTCAACGTATGCTTTATGAATGAGCTAATCATGGATAGAATTGAATATTGTTTAGAGTTACGAAAAACCCCTAATTACAGGCTGAATTGGGTCTTCTGAACAAGTACGTATATGTTTTAACAGAGGTAGGAGAATATTAAAAGTTCTGAATTTATGGAAGTTGTGACCTTAAGTTTTTCAAAGAACAAATGAAAAACCTTTAGTTGATTTTTTTTTTAATCAAAAATTCAATTTAATTATGTCCAAATGATGATCAAATGAAGCACGAGGAAGTACGGAACAACGCTTGACGAAGTTTTTTTCATAGATATTTTAAATAAAATTTTTAAATCTAAAAGGTTACATAACCTATTTCAACTACCATAAATCTATTGTTTCCTTCTTAGAGAATACAATTAATTCTAAATATAATTGTATATTTCGCACAAAATATTACTTTATGAGTACGAACAAATGAATAAATAGTACATAGGACAATACTAATATCCCCTTACTTGTTTTTATTACACCTGGACTTTAATCCCTGAAAATACAGTAATCACTTCTATCTCGTGTGGTCATAAACTTTACTTTATTTTCAGGAAGGGTAATGTACGTGTGTGCAATACTCCTTGTATGTTTTGAATTAATTTGTTCAGTATTATAGTATCCAGGCTGTTGTTGAAAAAAATATGGTAACACTGCTAGAACTAAGGGAACATAAGGAATGTCATTTCTTTCAAATACTGCACAGTATTCCGATCTGCGTAGAGGCTAATTTCTTTTCTATACGTAGCTTATTTCTAAATCTCTCATTTTACTTTACCGACATTGCGCACCCCGTAAAGTTCGTCTTTGTTGCGCGTTAAAGTTAGCACGCATTATACATAAGGATTTATTGTCTATTCAGATGTACAGAGATGGTAAACATAAACATGCGTGTGCATCAAAATACACATTGATGAATTAAAATAAGAATGTAGGATTGAATTAAAATAAAGATTCTGATTGGTTTGTACTTTTAACAAAACAAGGTTCTAAAATGAGTTTTCTTCAATTTTTTTTTTAAAAGTTGATATTTTTTTTCCTTTTTGCCGATTTTTTAAAAATGTATGCACTAAGGGGTTAACAGAATAATTTTCTTTATATTCCTTACATTTTTCTCCATAACATACATTATACACGGAGAAAAAAGACATACTCAAAAATGAGCACGTCGACATTCTTGTTTTGAAATAAATATGCTTGTGTCAGATTTGACGGCATGCTTCGATCGAATTTGATTCGTTACATGTACCAAAATCTCCCAAAATGTTAATAATGCCTCAGAAAAAATAAACATATTCAGGATTACAGAATCTCTTTATATACTGGCTACATATTTTGAAAATTGAGGTTCAAAAACAAATTTAATTCTTTAAATTTTTTCGAACTATATTGTATCTACCACGTTACACGCGGAGGAGCACATATTAAAATGAGTACTGATTATTTGTTGTTATTTTACTTAGCTGATTTTCTTTGTTTGTAAAACAAAAAAGTACATGATTTTTTTTTAATAAAAGATAAGTTAAATAAGTTCGTAAAATTACTAATTACACTCTCTGTACAGTTGACTTCCAACTAAGCGATATGGTAAATGTGATGTTTACTTTTTTTTTGACGGATTATATAAAAGCAATTTACTTGATTCATAAGTGATATTTGTTTGATTTATTCGGCAAAAAATTTATTTGTAAGCATCATTCTTTTAAACCCACCCTGGGTGTTTAAGTGTAGAATTGGGGGTGCTTTGGCGAAGTTAATTTTTTAGCAACCGAAATTAAGCGCCAAGCAACTTTAGCGATAGGTGTTAAGAGAAATTGCAAAGTGGAATTTTACAATAAAATAAATATTAGAGAAATAAAAAATATATTGATAAAGTTATCAGTAATGCATTTTATTGAGTTGTTTGGCGATCGATTCCAGTCGCCGAATCCAAAGGGCTAACTATTCAACACTTTAACCCAAAAGTGAAAAGCTTTATCTATGTCATTACACATAGCCAACTACTAAAACCCCATTTAAAGTTCTTTTTGAAAAGGGGGTCAACCATCATGTTCATAAATAAAACTATTGTTTTGCGGGAAAATGTTCTTTTTAATTGTAGCATTAACATGTTTCGTATATGCAAATGGTTTTACCAATTGATTGAACATGGTATTAAGTTTTTTTCAATTATCCTGTTAGTAGAAGGTGCCTTGAATGTAGGAATAAATACAACTTTAGACATCCCATTTATCCCAATCAATACCAAAAGATTCAGGATTTATTTAAATTTTACATATAAGTTTTTGTTGACAATTTTAATCTTTTTTGGGGGCTAATTTCTTGAAAATTTTAAAAATAACTTTTTACTTATTAATTAAGTTATGGAAAATGTCTTAAAGTTCCATGAAGAAATTATTAAAAAGTTTCAACTATTTCAATACTCTTATTTTATGATTCTTTTCACTCTCATTTTCGAATATTGAAAGAATCAAAATTAAATGAACAAAAAATTTTAGAATGAGTAAAATTAGTTAGTAAAATTGAGCAAAAAATTTCACACAAGAATGTTTTTACCTTTCAGTATTAGACATTATAAGTATAAAAATTAAATCTACTTAACTACTAATATTTAACATATAATTTGTCCTATTAATAATTGATCAGCATTGTTTAAATTAGATTTATCACAGTACTTATAAATCATCACAGCCTTTTTGGATCATTATATGAAACGAAACACATGACCGCAAATTCAGCCCAAAACCACATGCAAAATTGGTACTGCCAACGAAAAGGTTTTAAATTTTAACGATTTTTCAAAATAG
>BMAV01028038.1:0-25681 GCA_019973955.1 Trichonephila inaurata madagascariensis
TTTTAGTGGAACAAATCTCGAGGAATTTTTTTTCCGATAACTTAAATATGCGATGGGAAGTTAATGCTGTGATATTTCTTTCACTAATGTTTTAGCAGGAAGCTGTCGAATTTTCGGCAAAAGGTTTCCCTCTGCTCTCAGAGGGAGGTATTTTTGATGACTTTGGGAGGTGAATAATTATTGATAAGGCCTGTAAAAGCCTTTTTCCTGCGGAACTCGAAATTTAGAATTAAGTAAAGAGAAGGGAATGTCTGCTTCAAGTTTTGGCGGAATTTCTTTCCTTTTTTTGCATCATCTGCGTTGCTATTACGGTAATAGGATTAACGTAGTTTTAAGAAGGAAAGTTGGAAAAGTTTGCTTTAAAATATGAGTTTGTTAGATGTAGAATTTCTTCTTTTAAAAAAAAATTAAGAGCCTTTGGTTAGTTCTGTGTAGTGTTATTTGTTTAGAAACTATATTGTTCAAGGTCCCTTTAATGCAGCTGTGTTTGGAAACTTAAGTGTTTGAAGTATCTTTTCGATGTAGTTTATGAAGAAATATATTCGCATATATTGTATTTAGTGGCACAAAATAAAGAATGCATAATCATTATATTTATATAGTATTAACTACCAATGCAAAAGTTAGTTTTTGAAGAAGTTAGTTTGAGAAATATTATGTAAAGATATTCAGCACGTAATAATCTTTTAATGGACTTAATTCATGATGGTCACATGATAACGGCAATAACGTGTTTCCCATTGATTAAAAATTGACATAGTAATTGTTCAACTTGTGTAAAGTTTAGATAACATTCAAAATTTGATGATTGGGTAAAAGAGTTCACGTGTTAAAATTTTTCAAACAGTTTTCAAAATTAAAACAAAAATTCTTACATTATACGAATACTTTTAAATTAAGTGTATTTTGTTTAACTATGTGCATTATTATATCTTTGACAAATATGTACTTTAGCAAAAATTGGCAACAGAGAAGCATATGAAGTAATTGGCTGGAAACGCGTGATTATATTTATGATATAATTATGACGTCGCATTAATTTATGAACTGATTGGCCGAAAGCACGTTGCTCAGTTATCATGTGACTATGACGTCACATGAATTTAGTCTGGAAAAACCAGGAACAAAAAATATGCAATAAAATTAAATAAAATGTTTAATGTTATTGTTTATTATATTTTTGATAAGGAAAATAACAGTTATACAATATATAATGGACTTTGACACATTTTTTGTGCCATATTTTTATGAATTGAGTGATCATAGATAGCTAAAAACCTCTCGAAAAATACATTTTATCCCTAATACGGATGAATAATTGATAAATAATAAGGAAAAGCAAATGCTATAATTTATTATTGCTCATATTGCTAACATTAGTTAAACAGAAAGGGAGTAAAAATAATTTGCTTTGCATCTGTCACGGGCCCAATTAACTTTTCTGCTCCTTGAGCTTCAAGGATATTATAATGCTGGAGTAACCCGTAGTCACGTGATACTTTTTGAAGTTATACTTCTTTTGGGGCGTTAGAGAAATAGGATGAGGGTAAATTTTTACAATGCGCGCGCACACCGTCACGGATGCGAAAATCCTTTTTCTAGAAATATACAGAACGGGACAAATCATTCCTGCCTTCGAAATTTAGAAAATATTTTTTACTTCCGTGAAGAAGAGGACACGTGGGTTTGCACCGGAGACCTCTCGATCTGCAGCCGAATGCTCTACCACTAAGTTATACACCCGCGTCAGACCTTTTTGGTTTTTCCCGGGTTGCGAAAAAAGCTTTTTCTGAAATATACAGAACGGACGATCATTCCCGCCTTTGACCCTCCCCCTATTATTGGTCCCATTGTCCCGTGGGTGTTTTTAAAATTTTTTTAAATCGTGATTATTCAGGTTTGGTGGCCCGTTTTACTGAAGGTTAGTATCGTTCAACCTGCTTGTGACCGCCTTTCGTCCTTGGTTCAGCTTGCCCTGCTAAAGATTTTTGAAAAAATTTTTTAAACTTGTTACACCAAAAATATAACTTTTTACGTGGACATAAGTAAAAACTTTTTTCCCGGTTTTTAGCACTTTTTTTTTCTGCATCAAAGTTTTAATTTTCACAGTAAGTGCGAACTTTTTTTTTTTGTCCCACGCTGAAAATAAAATTCAAATTTTCACTGAATATTTCTTCTTTGGTTATTAATCCAAAAAATTGTTAAAACACAAAAGGGTTTCAAAAATTTTTAAAATCCCAAAATTAAAACGCACGACTTTCTCTCCATCTTCCCAGACACACACTCCTCCCAGTACCTGATCCCTGATTGGACAAGCGAGTCTGCCTAATGCAGTTTTTTAGCCGTTTCTCGGCAAATTTTTTCTTTAATTTTTTTTAATACTTAAAAAAACTAACATGGAAGCTCTATCTGTGAATGCCAACCCCAAAAAACTGAAGATAGGATTAAGATCCCCGAGTCCACACCCCAGACCATTCTACCCATAAATCACACCTTTCTACATTAAAAGTAACGGGATGAAGCGTATGCCAAAATAAAACATTGAAAAGGGGATAAGTGGTTCAAAACCATAAAGCAGCTAGAACCGGATGAAAGAACTTTCGAATACCATATTTCATACTTTAACAATCAAAATAGTCGTTCTATAGAATACTTAGTTAAATCGTAGAATTCAATATTTTTATATACTTTAAATTACTTGTCCGGTAATTTTATGAAAATACCTAGTTATTCTATGAAATATAATGGATTAGAGTTAAATCGTAGAATTCAATAATTTTATATACTTTAACTGACTTGTCTAGTTATCTCATAAAATTACCTAGTTATTCTATGAAATAACGGATTTCACACTTTAATGGTAACATATACGTGAACAAAATCACTGAAAACTCATCAACGAAGAAATTTACCCCTAATGTGTGTAACATTTGCAATGTTAGATTCTCGGTAAGGTTCGATCTGGACCTGCTATCAAAAAAGTTAGTTTCAGCCGAGTGAAGTGAACTGTTTGCTATGCTGGCGGCCGAGCGCTTGTATCCCTCAAGATTCGGACTGCGTGAACCAGCAAGCCAAGTAGCAAAACTGATTATCTTTCTGGAAGCAGTGTCCAGCCCAAATAATGGTCGAAATGGCGGTGCTTTAGTGTCTCGTAAAAACAGAGCTTCTCATCTGAAACAGCTGTTATGTGCGCTGACGGACGAACCGCAAGGGACGCCGAACTTTCACAGGGTTGGCGGAAGGAAAATCTGGCGAGAAATACCTTCGCCAGGTGACTTTTCTTTGCATATTCTAAGAATTATTTCTGGAAGTTTTGGTTTTATTAAAAATCTCCGCATTTTATTTCGGATGATATATCCTGATCACAAGTGGAAATTAACAGTTTATGTATACGTTTATTCCTTAATTGGATTCAGAAATAAAATTAAATGAATAGATGCAGTAATGATGAAAAGGTGGATTTGAAATTTATTATTCACATTTAATTAATTTCTTAAGTACTAACCTAAAACACTTATAATTAACCGAAAATGATGTACGTTTTTAATTAAAAGCGGTGTAGCGATCAAATAATTCTGTTTTAAAAGGAAAAATAAATCCCGAAAAAGGTTAAATAAAATTATATAGCTACATAAATAAATTTTTTTTTTGTCATGTTTATCTTAATAACACAACATCGTTTTTGTAATATTAGCTTGTCTTAAAAGCTTATCTTTAATGTTATCAAATTTAATGAATGTGGAATCTAAGCATAATAATGTCCGTTAAAAATAAGTTTTGGAATGTTTTGCATTGAATTTATTTTGCTCTGATTACTTATTTTTAGTTGACTGTTAGTAGGTAAAATAATTAAATATATTTATTAAGAAATATTCATATAATCTATTATAATGTTTTTATAATCATTGCCATACTAATGATCATTGAACAGAAATTGTTATGAACAAGTATATGAAAATGCAATTCTCAAAATCATTATTAATAATTAAAAGTATCTAGCCTTGAATAAGAAATTTCGAATTCATCTGTTGATATTCATTGGTTTCATCATACCCTATTAATGGATTGACATATAAAGATTTTTAAATGAGTAATATGATATTCTGAATGGTTAGAAGTATACATTTTTTAAAAGTTAACTAAAAAAAAAAAGGGAGTAATTACCTAGCGGAGAAAATAAAAATTTAATTAGAAAAACAAAAAGGTAAATTAAAAAAAAAAATTTTAAAAAATTTTTAAAAAAAGGTAATTTAAAAAGGCAATTTTATAAAGGTACCCCAATAAAAAAAAAGTTTAAGAAAAGTTTTTTTAAGTCCCATAATAGAGCTTTAGTTAAATTTGTCGTAATTATTTTTAGTTAAAAGAAAAAAACTTCAATTTTAAATTATTTTTATTTAAAATAGAAACATTTCATAAAACGTTGTGACAACATTTAAATTCAAGAAAAGTGAAAACAGTTTAAAGTTTCATATGGTAAAATAGGGGTTAAAAATAAATAAACGAATTAAGTACAATAATAATTGGAAAAGTACACTTATAGTTAATTAATAAAATTTTATATTCTTGAAAACCTCTGGCAGATTTAGAAATGTATAATTTTTGTATAAAAAATAAATTAATTTTATATATTTCAAAAATAATCCCTATTAAAAAATTAAAAAAATAATCGGTTCCCTTTTAATTTTGTCTGACTATTTTGGAATAATGAAACTATACATACATAACAAATTTTCAAAAATTGGCGTTTTAGTTGACTAAATTTTCTATTTAAATGTTACGACATTAGTTTGTTCCTTAATCTGTGAAGTATGCTTTAAATATCAGCACTTATAATCATTAGGAAAAAGATAGCTACGATTTAAAAGCTGCATTGGAGATTCAGGCATATCAAAAGAAATTTAATCAGATATCAGGTTGTACATTGAACTATGTATGTGTAAATTTAAATCAAAAGCGTTGTGAAAGAATATAAAGAAGATATGAAAAAATGAAAAATAGTAAAAGATGAAGGCGAATTTTAATTTTTTAGTCACCTAAAGGTATATATTTCTAAATCATTAGCATTTTGATGCCCAGTGGCTGAGTGATAACGTATCGCGCTTTCACGTCACAGGTTCAGGGTTCAAATCACGGACTGGGCAAAGTCAATTCAGCCTTTTCACCCTCGTCAGTGAGTTGATAAGCTTGCTTGAGAACTAAAAACTGATGTGTTTCGCGTCATACTGACTACCAGACCGTAATATTTGCACATTTATCTCAGCGCCTAAGGTCCCAAAAACTGAGTTGGGTACAGTAGGCCTTGGCTCTCATGGGCTGTTCTGCCACTGAGTTTAGTTTGTTTGAGCATTTTAAAAATTTCTCTCGTCGGTACTCTTCTTGTTTTGCTTTCTTTTATGTCCAAAAAATTTAAAATTTAAAAAGGTACCCGGGACTAGTTAAAACCCAATGTTTTTTAAAAAAGCGCGTAAAGGGATTTTTACGATATTTTATACAGATTAAAAATGCAAAAAATTTTTTTTTAAAGGACTTTTTGGAAAAAAAGGGGGGCCCCAAAATACAATTTTGGAAAAAAATTAACTCAGAATAACCTATTTTTCAAAAGGGCCCCCCTTTTATAAAAAAATGCTTCAAAAAATAATAATTTTTTCCACGCGCGCGCGCTCTTGTATAAAAAAAAAAGATTTCTCCAGAAAAGTCTAAATTTTTTTTTTTTTTTTTGGAAATTCACATTATTTTCGGGTTTGGGTAACCCATTGGAAATAATTATCGGCGTTTTTCAAAAAAATTTTCCCCCCTTTGTTGTCGAAAAAACAGGGAAAAAACCATTTCTATTTAAAAAAATTTTGTTCAACCTCTGTAGAGAGGTCTGAGCTATACACAGACAAAATATTATTTATAATAGAAGCATTTTTCGCAAAAGGAGAATATTTTGAAAATGGGTCATTCTTTGTTGATTTTTTGTCAAAATATTGTATTTCAATAATTTTTTATTGTAATAATATTGTTAAAACAATTTTATACACGTATTCTAATCTAAGTGACACTAAATATAAATATTATCTATTTATACGCTTTTGCAAAATCGCGGATCCGAACGTAGTCGGATACCTTAAAACATCTGGTAGTGTTAATTATTTTAGAAATTTATTATTATTTTTTATTCCTAATATGTTTATTACCTTTTTATGCCTTTTTTATTACCATATTGTATGTGTTTGTACGGTATATGGAACGTCTTATGTGCAGATGCATTTTGTTTTTCGGATTGGTTTGAATTTGTTGTGACATAGCCATCTGTCGATAACTATGACGTGTTGGATCCGCGTAAGTTAGAGGTGGGGATTATCTAAAGGATGAGACATTTTATAATTTTTACAACTTTTTTAAAGAATAAAAAATTACTTATATCTAATAAAACAACTTATTTTAAATGAGAATAAACCACAAATTAGCCCGAATATTTAAGCCCAGATCGCACAACTAGACACTTATCCTAAGTATATTAATTATCTGCCAAATTTCCAGCTTTCTATATTATAATATCATTTTAAAGTAACCCTCCTCCCTTGGTTGAAGACTCATCTATTCTGCTTTTTGTAAATAGTTAGATGTACTCATGTACAATTACTCTTCCTTTTGAAAAAATTATTATCGAAGGTGGGCGTTTTTCCCTTCCCTTCCCTTTTTGAGTAGGCCGGGGCAACACTTGTTTGAACTGTTCCACACTAAGCTTTTCTAAGATTGCCATTTCTCTCACTAAACTTTCTATCCTTTTTTAAAATATATCTTATTTGCATTGTTGCTTTGTTTCTTTTTTTGGGGTTTTGGGGTTTGGGAAAAATTTTTTCCATTAATCCCCTGGCCTCAAAGAAAATTTGGAGTTATGTTAGAAGAAGAACGCGAGAGATGTCACATTGTAAGAGACGTAATGGGCTATTGTGTCTCCCTCCTCATGCGTATAATGGCGTACGCATGAGGAGAGTTTAGGGAGTTATAACTCCTCTTTCCCAGTAAACTACCAAATTTCTATTTTGAGCATTCAGATTACACCACGGTGTTTTTTTCAACGTCTATTTTAAAATTACCCCCCCCCAAAAAAAAAAATAGTCGGTATACTACCCTGCTATTAACAAAGGATCTCGAAAAATTTCATTCTCTTTACTTACACCAGTGTTTCTCAAACTTTCAATGTTTTCGAACCAAAATTCAATCATGTTTTTCATCGCCCCCCCTTCCATACAATAACAATGTATTGAATTCAATCTTACTATACTTTGAAGTAAAATCTACAATATGCCTTTAACCTCTTAAGTGTCAGTGGCGTATAGAAATGTCTCGCTCAGCCAAAGCGTTAATTGCCCTGGACGTATATATATTACCTTTCCAAATTATGATCCTTGATGTTCATTGCTATCCATAAAATTATTCCGAAGGCTTTAGAATGCAACAAAAGGGCAGTGACAGTGGTTGCGAAGTATTTTCTTATTTCAGAGGATTATACCTTATTTGTTGCTCTTTTCCTCCACCGCCACCCTAAAAAATACATCACATACGCATGCCTTCGCGGAAAACGGTTGCATTGGGGAGCGAATCGCGTAACTTTGATTCGGCAGTTAAGGGATTAATTATAAATTGTACAAATTATCAAGATAAGTGCTAATTTTTGTATATAATTTTATATATGACCATTATTAAAGAACTAAATTAATATTAATGTAAATTTTTGTAATTATTATTAATGTAAATTTTTGTATATAACTTTATATATTGGGAATTATTAAACTTTTAACGCTTTTTAAAAAAAATTATAAAATGCATTGTGTAGTACTGATATAATTAGAAGTGTATTATGTCAGTGTAAATGTGAATCTTATTTTTAATTATGTCAGAATGTATTTTTTGTTTGTTTACTTTCAGTAATTTAATAATTTTTTAACTAATATTTTGTTTTCGACTTTTCAATATGCTCGCACCCCCCCGTACAGTTAAGCCCCCTAGAGGGGGACGCCCCAAGGGTTTTAGAAACGCTGGCTTTAAAGCTAATGCCATCGGGGCTTTTGGGCCCAAAACTCTTAAAGGCCCCCAACCTTTTATTTTTCCAGCACCGGGTAACATGCAGGTAAAAAATAAATCGATAATCAGATTGAGACAATTGCTCAATATGAACGACGAAGGTTGAAACTGCGATTACTCGGCTACCGATGATCTACAATCGGATGTTAAATTTCAAAAGAATATGTGAATTATAGTTATAAAAATAGCTATTTCTTGAATATAATGGGGAATTTAAAGAAATTGTTTTTCATTCTTTACAAAATAGCGAAACTCGGAGATACTCTAAGGCAGTGGTCCCCAACCCCCGGGCCGCGGACTGGTACCGGTCCGTGGACCAAATAGTACCAGGCTGCACAGGAAACATCAAATTATCTCCAATTTATTTACTGTGGTGTATTCCTCTTGGTTTTGTGTGATTTTTTATGGAAATCACTTTATACTCCATATTAAATCATTTTACATTCATCTTTTAGTGTATTGTATTGTCATCATTGGTACTGTATTGTATTCTGAAGATATATTTAAATAAAGTTAAATTAAAATTATTAATATATAATATAAATAATCAAAATCCCCCTCTTAATGGGCCTCAGTAAAATTATCAAACGTTGACCTATCAGCAACGATAAAATGGTTGAGGAAACCAAACCCAAAAATTTTAAAAAGATTTAGGGGATTAACGAATTTAAAAAATTTTACCGGGGAGTTGACTGTTAAAATTTTTTTCCCAAAAGGATCCATCCTATTATCAAATAAAATATTCTAAGGACTTCTAAAACAACCAATATTTCAATGAAATGTTTTTGAAAATTACCGATAAACGCTTTTCCAAAATTAAAAATAAGATTCTTCTTCCCTTTCTTATTGCCCAAGGTTTTGGGGAGGCCATGGCCTTCTCAAGCCTGAAAGCCCAGCCCAGCGGTCAAAGGACCGGGGCCAAAAAGGGAGGCTTTTCCTGGGTTTGAGCCCAGTACCAATAAAAACCCGCCGTGTGGGGGAGCGATGCACGTTAAATCTGTCGAGCTGAAACGTCCTCCCGTTCGTGTGGTGTGGTAGTTAAGAGAGGGGGTGCTAGCTCAGGTGTACATGTCACTTGACCATGGTTCAACGTACGTGGTCCATTGCCAAAAGCCCTCGTGTAGCTGAACATTGTGATGTTAATACTCACTCACTCACTCATTCTCAAGAAGCCTTTTCCAGGCCAGCCTTCTTCCTCTGCTAGTGTTCTCAAAACTAGAAGATCGTTTTCTAGGCCATCAATCTATCTTAGATTTGGCCTACCTTTTCTCCGTGTGCCCATGGGTTGGTCATTGAAAACTTTTGTTAGTGGTGCGGTCTACGTCCATTCTGACAACGTGACCTGCCCATTTAATTCGTTGTCATTTAATGAAGTTAACGATATAACATTCTTTGTAAGAGTGATAGAGTTCGAAATTTGATCTTCTTCGCCACGTTCCATTTTCCTGAATTCTTCCAAAAATAAATCTTAAAATCTTCCTTTCGCGCGTAGATACTTATGTTCTTTTCTGTTAGTTACATGGACCAAGTTTCACATGCATAAGTTAATACTGATCTTAAAAGACTTTTATACAATAGAACTTTGGTTTGTTTTTTTAATTAAATTCTATTTTATATATTTTAGCATTCCATTAAAATATATATTAGCCATAGCAATTTTTTTTTTATTTCAGTAGTACAATCGTTCCTATTGCTAATTTCAGAACCTAAATAAGGGAAACTGTCAATAACTACAAAATTATACTCTCCAGTTTTAAAGAGGGAATTTTTAAAACGTGATTTAGTGCAAGGAAAAATAAGATTAAAACATTGAAATAAAATGTAAAAAATAAAACGAAAAAGGCTACCAAAGGAAATTACTTAAAAAAATTAAATCAAGAACCTGAAGATATGTATGATTGAATATAACTGACTTTGTATTCATCAACTTATGACGCTTCATCTAAATCTACTAAGTTAAACTGATAAGATAGACTGGATCTTCACTTTGAATAAATTTCCCGCCAAAACCAGCGATAGTTTCTTCTCGAGGCAACCCTCGAAGAGGCTCGCTAAGAATGCGCAATCGAGTCTCAAGAGATCCAGTCGAGCGTCGGAAAGGCTGGTCCCAGGCCAATCTCTGGCCAACAAGGTTCGACCCCCAACGGCCCACGACATTCCAACAGCCTCCCCTGCATCTCTGAAAACGAGCAGAGCACACAGAAGCGCGCATGACGTTGAAAATTGGAAACATTTAAAATGGACCAAAGCAGAAGGTATACCCCAGGGTAAAAACGTAAAGTAAAGCATAAAAAAGCAGCAGCCGGGCATTTCGGGTATATACACTATGTATTAGGCAATCTTGGCCACATGCCTGGGTAGGGGAGTTGAAATTGTTCCCAGTCCCGTAGGTCCCCGTATCCATTTATGTGCTAAACCACGTTGCTCTTTTCATTTTTGCTGCCCTGGTCCTTCCCCACCCCTTTTATTTATTTATTTTTTCTTCTTTCGCACGCCTAACGGAATCAAAATGAAAAATCCGGATCGGTTGCGATTTCTCACTTACTTTCGAGGATACTGCCTCTGCCTCCAGAGGTTTGGGCAACTTGAATTTCGAATCGCGAAGAAAAGGAAGAAAGGTCTTCCTCTCTAGCCAGATTATTACTTTTCTTTTGAGCGAAAATATTTTCGGGAAACTGGTTTACTGTGTGATTTAGTTGGTTAGTTTTCTCTTCTTACTTTTCTACTCTCTTTCTTATTCGTACTATCCGTCTGCTATCCGGGTTTGGTTTATATTCGCCTTTTTTCCTTATACACGAGACGTTTTTTTTTTGGTTTTTATACCCCTTGGTTTTTGGTGTTATAGCACTTTTAAACTTATGGGAGACGCAGAAGGGAATCTTATCCAATTGAGGAAGTAATGTATCCGATTTTAGAGTATCAGGGATTCCTTGGTGAGATTTACGCATAGATTCGCGTTGCTTACTTGGAAGTGGAAACTTACAAGGAAAAAAAAAAAAAAAAGAATTTGGGAGATAGATGGAAGGAAGCAGAGACAAAAACTATGATTCGCTTCGAAATTATACGAATTTTTTCTGAATTTTGATTATATTTTGTGAGATAAGCGAATTCGTTAGAAAAAGAGTTTGTTTATATGCGGATTTCTTCCCTGTAAATATAGTAATAAATTAGCAAGTGAGATAATATTCATAAGGAATGCTTTTTCTCATCTGCTTTAATTCTGTTTGTGTCAGGGATTTAAAGTTTTCCAAAATAAATAAAAAAAGGAATTTGCTTTCGAAAAAAAGAAAAAAAAACTTTAAATATTTCTAGCAAAATATATATATATATATATATATATATATATAGCTCAAGACTTTTCACCTTTTTAAAACTGACGGTTTAAAATATTAAAGGGGAAAGTACTTTTGTGTTTTTCTTTGCAACTGAATTTAGATTTAAATTTAACACAAGTCTAATGCGAGATTTTTAGAGATAGAACAGATTATTTTTTCGAAATAATAATGCAGAGGCAAGTCAAGGTACGAAAGATATACATATACAAGATATGCATACACATTGCTATTAAGTTGATATGCTATCGAAAAGTGACCGTGGTACCTAGTGGTCAAGGTAACGGACTCGTGGCCGGCGTTTCGTGAGTTCGAGCCTGCTATCGCTGAAGACCCACCGTGTAGGGAAGCAATGCTCGTTAAATCCGCCGAGAGCTCAAATGCTTTCCCGTTGGTGTGGTGTGGTAGTTTGGAGAGGGGGAGGCAGCTCAAGTGTCGTCCTCGTCACTTGACCATGGTTCAAAATTACGAGGTCCGTCGCCAAAAGCCATAGAGTATCTGAACAGTACGACATTCACTCACTCATGTTATCGAAAACATTTAAGAGAATAAATCAAGTATTTTTAATTAAAACTACTCTCACGTAATGTTGAATAGCCACAATAGCCTAGTGGTCATTGTCACCGACTTGTGGGTTAACGTGCCATGAGTTCGAGCCAGTACCACTGAAGACCCCCGTGTAGAAAGGCTGATCTGTCGAGGCTCAAATTCCTCCGGTGGTGACTATGAAGACAATGAAAAGTTCAGTTTATTTAGAAATCAAATATAGAATAGGCAATATATAAAACCAGTGATAAATTTATCTTCCAATCAATTCCTTTTGCCAATCTATTGACATATTGAAACTCTGAAGAATGTGTATCTCAAAAATGATCATGATTTACATGCTTTGTCCCTAACATATGTTCAACAAATACTTTGTTAGGAGTACACGCCCAATCTAAACGATGTTACATCATCATAGAACGATAAAGAAAAATTAATTAAAACACCCTTTACAATCCAATTATTTAAAAAAACAAATTATACAAACCTCTACAATGTCACTTCCCAATCCCCAACTCATAAACCACCTTCCCCTCCTAAATCCACAATCCCTAAATGCATGTTCTGCAGAGACAGATACGTGACGAGATAAGCATCCAGGCATCCACCATCTGGCTCCGTCACCATTCCGCGCCCACATCTATCCGATATTACATCGCTCATTAAGAATCTAACACTAATGAAAATTGTGTTGTAAAAAGTAAGAGCAATCTGTCTGGGTCCACAATCTGTTTTGCTGGACCCAGAGATAGAGGAGGGAACTCATTATGTAATTGACCGCAATGCCACCGGACCACACCACACGCATTACGGGAAAGCGACGATTTACGACAGCAGGCTAAATAATTCATACAGAGACGAAAAGGCAAGTGCAAACAAAGAGGAGCCGGCGCCCCTGTTTGCCAGGAGGGGGGACGCGGAAAGTTTAAGCGCACAGGGCGCATGTAGTCAATGGGGCGTGGACCGCTCTTGCTAATTGAGTGCCCATTGCTTCTGATGAGCGGTAGGGGTATTTGGAAACAGTGGTACTTGGTTCCCGCTTGGGGAGAACATGCAGGGTTGCCCCTTTTTTGGATGAGCCAGGGGTTGGCGGATTTATGGAGAGAGTTGTTACTTTTATCTCATTAAAAATTAAATTTTTTTAAATTTGTGGTAAAGATTTGCACCACCTTTGATTCTCAGGTCGAGGACATGCTTATGTTATTTTAGAAATCATTGCTTTAATGATAATGTAGTGAACGGGGTTGTTTTGAAATACTCGAAACTACTGAGATAGAGATTGATTTTAATGCTTTTAAGGGGACATGGTACGATTTTATACAACATTTTTAATTTAATGATTTTTCATAACTTTTTTGGTTGCCTCCTAAGTGGGTGTATGATGTGAAACAGATTTTGTGCTCAAAATTTCACAAAAAGCTGACCATTTAACTTTTTAAGGGAAAAACTTGAAACTTATGAAGTGATTTTAAAATGCTACTCCTCCTACAAAAATTGACGTACATATATGAAATTTGATTTACAAGTAGGTTATAAACTATGTGTAACAAAAGTTGGTTTGGGTTTTGTGATAACATGATTGGTATTTGTACAATACTTCTTTTTATGAATCCTTATTGAAAATTTCTTAAAAAAATGTGTAAATCCTAAATTCAGTTATTTTTAAAAAAATAAGTATTGCTTTGATTGAAAATTGAATACCAAAAATTGTTCCATGTATTATTAGCAACAAATGAAAAAAATTTTCATGTATTAGGCACAATAGAAAAAAAAACCTCAACATTTTAAATGAAGGCAAACTAGTTATTTTATCTTTTTGAGGTAAGTCCGTTTAAAGTTTTGATTTGCTATTGGAATGTGAATAAGAACGAACGTAAAAGTTATCACAACTCTGCATTTTTTAATTTTAGAGCTTTCAAGTTTTGTGAGAGTATAGAAATGTATATAAAAATAATTTAGGATAAAATAATTAGGTTCGATTTTTTGACGAATTTTTGTCAATTGAATAGTATTGTCTCCTTAAATTAAAAAAAATTAAATCACTATTTTTTATGGTATATATATTTTAAAATTTTTACATTTGTGTTATCACAGTTGCTAAGTCATACATTTGTGGGCACTTAACTTTACATGCTAAAAAGGAATCAGAGTATTTAAAGAACGTTTCTGAATTTTAAACATACATTATGTGCTATAAAGGTTAGTCGTCTATAATCATGCAAGTTTATATGAATATTGGAACATTATTTTATTAATAAAATATTTTTAAGTTCTGTGTTCTTAGAATGTTAAACGAACATCTTTGAAGTTTACTATATAATATTTTTTCAATTTAATCCAATGTCGTTTTTTGTTCTTTCAATCACTGATTTAACCATATTTTAAAACAAAATATTGTTACTTTAAATATTTCATATCTTATTTGTACATAAGTATAAATTATGAATCAGAATAGAATCTGATTTTAAAAAAGGTGCTATTATTTGAAAGGAAAAAATCTATGTAATTAGTTTTAGGCAGTTTTGATGCATAACGAATCCGTTGTTAATAGGATATTTCAGAGAGAACTTGTGTTTTTTTTCCAAAATTTCTCCTTATTTGTTGTATATAGATACACAGAATTATTTATCTATCCGAATGAATGCACATTCACAACATACCTGAATTTAAAGAAATATGTATAAAATCTTTTGAAAATATATTGTTCTTAGAAAAAAAGGTTGTTACTTTCTAAGTACTAATATCCTCTTCTAAGATTCGTAGGAACAACACTAAAACAAAATGATGAGCTTCTGTTTTTATTTAATTAAATGGTTTCATCGAATCTCAACTTGAGAGATGATGATTGATTGATTGCTTATTAACATTGCACTAGAAGCAAGAGGCAAAGACATTTTAAGGCAGGGGCCAGAGACTTGTCCACAATGAGGGTCTCGTCTCGTTTATGACACAGCCTTAATAAGACCATGATTCGAATAATTTCAAAAATCAAGTGTTATTTCCGGGTTGTATTCTCTGAAGAACTGGGAATTTTAGACAGCTTGTCAATTGGCTACATGTGATGACCATTGTTAATGTATAGGCCTAGGTCTACCACCATACACCATCATTACTCATTCAGTCAAAAGGCGGAATTCGGTCGAGCCCGTTCGTGCGATTTTCATTAATACACATTTATTTGTTCCGTGTTATTATTTGTACGAGTATTTGACAATATATGCTCTGTACTGTCTACCTGGGCCTCTATTTGTGTAGGGGCCGAAGACCTACTTGTGACTGGGCTTTAACGCGCCTTCTCACTAATCCTCTTGGGGAATCTTTGGGGCCAGAATGACATTATTTCAATCCAACCCTCTCAAGAAGAAACCGCGATATGCAGATTATAGTGAATAGATATATAAGGGAGCCTTAGCATTCATGAGTAAGTTGAATAAGAGTTATATAGAAGCCGGATAGTAGAATAGAAGTGGGATAGTAATAGAATGGAAGAATGATATTAGAGGAATGACAGGAGAATAGAACAGAAGAAAGACAGATAGCTGAGATACGGATCGCCGTGAGATATCAGTAAGACATTTATTATAGAAGTATAATTATAGAACGGACTTTAGTGTGTTAAGGAACCTAAAGCGGATAAGGATTCTTAGGATAGCTTTTCATAAAGATAGTGATTCGAATTCCAGGCGCTATTTACTTAGAATTGATGATTACGTAGTATCACTCCTGATCATATCCCTCTAGAAAGACTTGTGTTGCATTGATCAATCATTTATTCCTTCAAATCTAGGTCGCGTGGATGAAGAGATGATACCCCTGTGCCGGGGAGTATCAGATAATTTTGTGTAGAGGCCCAGAGTCTACTTTTGCGTGTGAGCCCAGGGCCTCGGGAAGCCTTAAGATGTCCTTGGCAAGAGAGCTATTGTTGAGAAACCTTTCAATTTTGAGCCACAGTCAAAGGACAAGGAGAATACATGGACTGGCAGTCAACTTTCCGAACTTTCACACCACGTTAACATAAGAGTTTCGAGCCTCGACAGATTTTAAGTGCATAAATCTCTCTACACGGAGGGTCTTTAAAGGCTCTAGAACTCATGATTCGACAAAATCAATGTCGGTCACCAATTCACGATCATGGCTACAGCTTGAGTGTGGTAACAAAGGTAATCATGGTCTTGGAATAATTAGAACAATTTAACAGTTAAACAGAAAATGGTAAGACCGTGGCAAGTTTCAGCGAAATACAATTAAAAATAATATCAAAATAATACGCAGAATGAGATTTTTTTCTCAAAATTTCAATAATTCGTTACTTTTTATTAATATTTTTAATTATCATAAAAGCTACAAAACAACTTTTTTTTTTGCTTAATAATTTTTTTCCTCATAAAAAAAACGTGGACTAGCAGAATTTAAGTCTTCAGATGAAGTTAAAAATGCATCGAAATTTGAATTAAAGGACATGGATAAAAATGGATTCCAGAAATGTTTGAATGAACTTTACAAGCTATGGCATAAGTGTGCTCAGTGATGGCGAACCTATGACCCGTGGGTCAGACACTCACCGAAGTAAGCTTTTAAATAACCCACGATTGCTGGGAAACCACTTGTTTGCTTACGCGGGGTTATTTAGATTTTCTAATTTGTGTGGATTATTTATATTCTTTTTGAATTTTTTCAAGCACTGTATTGACACAAAAGCAATTTAAAAGCTGTCTACAACTTTCAGTTTGATTATTACAGTTCCAAATTTACGTTAATGACAACAATTGTACATGAAATTTTGTAGTATTTGAAATAAAGCAATTTTTACAAAATATCAAATAAAGTGTACAATTTTACTCACATTTTGTTTGTTGAAAAAAAAATCGAAATCCAAAGAAAATAACCATATTTAAAGCACTTTCTTCCGATAAAATGCACTTTTGTAAGATTATGTTCAGTTAAGTTTGTAGAAAGAGACTTCCATTGCCCCCCTTTTTTTACCCGTTAATCAATTGAATTTTATAGATGCTTAGTTTTAAAAATATTCAGTTAAAAATTTTTAATCTTCTCTGGTGCAAATGGGCATTAGTGACCCACGCGTGTTTGTTTTCATAGTTTCCAAACAAAGTAAAGAATTAGAAAATGCAACAGTTTTGATTGGCGTTTCATTACCAATTTCTGCATAAAAATTTCTATGGTAACAAATGCAACCGATAATCTGTAATGCTTAACAAATTTTCAAAAACAAAATTGTCTGCAAAACCTTGTGTATAATAAACCTCACTTCTTTCAAGAAAGAGAGCAAATGGTAAAATCTTTTAAGACATCCTCTGCATTGTGGAGTTAGATGAGACAAAGGAATTCCCTATCCTATTCAAAACTCATGCGGTAGGCTTCACTCATGACACATCTACACCTATAAAGCCGAAAATGAAGGGCTGAACCCTTCGCTGTCAAAATTTGTTTCTCAGAAGAAAATTGTTTTCTGTTTCGTGCAAGAAATACAAAAAGAAATCCAATTTTTTTTTAAACTAACTAATTAACTAAACTAATCTAAACTAATAAAAAATATTTTTTTTTCGGTTGTTGAAATAATTTGTTAATTCGGGGATTACTATTCGTTAAATAGGGGGTTTTGCCTCCATTTTAATCGGGGAAAAGAAAAATCGTTAAATTGCAAAATTCGTTAAAGAGGGGTTCGTTAAATCGGAGTCCGACTGTACATTTAAGAGACACAATTCTGAGTTGTAACAAACCTTTCATTTTGCGTCATCATTAAGTCACATATAAATACAGTCGAACCTCTATATTGCGAATTTTTCTATATAGCGAACTTTTTCCTGGAACCTTGAACATTTCACGATTTTCTTCGTAAAATAACCTCTCTATAGCCATATGAATTTTCTATATAACGAATTTTTTCTTTTGTGATTCAATTTTTGTTCTGCCTTTTTTAAAGTATTTCTGGACATTTCGAGTTATTCTCTCTTTAACACATTTTATGGTGGTCATAAATCTTGAACTGGTTTTATTAGGTCGCCGAGAGCAATAGAGTGCTGGACGTTTCATCCAAGAAAAGCAACCTTTAACCCCCATTGACCAGTTCACTAGAAACATCTTCGATATCCTCTTCATCCTCAATGGAGTTGTCCCGTGTCCCCGTGTTCTAATTCTAAAATAATATATGTTTAATATTACTTGTATGATTTAAATTATTAAATATCCTTAAAATTCATTAATTTTAGTAAAAAATTATTTTCTTAATATTGAAAATACAGTGAATTCTTCGACATTCCTTTTTCTTTTTTGATGGGTAAGATATACAAAATAAACATATATTAATTTAAAAGAAGAGGTGAATAATTACTTTTTGAAAGTATAGTGTTTCTGAATTTAAAATTTGTCTTATGTGGTTTATAAAGTATATTAAAAGATGAACCTCTATATAACGTATTTTCCATATAACGAACTTTCCCCCGGGATTTAGCGACTATGTTATGTAGGGGTTAAACTGTACTTGATATATTTATATTCATACTTAAATACAGAACTTATATTCTACCTTGAGCACAGCTTTGTTTTATTATTTTTTTAATCATATTCAATTTTGCATATGAAAATACAGTTAACAGAAATCTTATCCGAAAAGGCTTTTCTTTACTGCCTGATGAGTGATAAAGAGCCAAATCTGAACACCCGACTCCACTACAACAGGTCCAGTTCCTAATGGTGCGTGACTCGTTTTGTGTAATGCACATAATTTTTACAACATTAATCCACTTCGCCACCCAGTCCCCCTCCCTTTGCACGTGAAACACATGTTTCCTATTTTTTTGTACTTTTATTCATTTGATTTCTCTCCCCGTTTGAAAGCGATTGAGTTTCAATAATGGGGTGATTTGTAACAGTATCGCGTTTGCTTGACGTTTTGTACACAAAAGATTTTGTTATTTATCATTTTAAGTTATTCATTTTATCTTTAGCTTTATTATTTATATGTATAGATATATAGTTAAAATTCTCTACTATACGAGGATGAATAATCAATAATCATCAAAACTGAAAAAACCGAAATTGTAAGATAAACCAGACATAAGATTTTAGAAAGGATACATAAAAAATTATTAAAAAAATAAAATTTTAAAATATATAAATATATGGATACTTCAGTATTAAAAACATTATTGACTTAGGAAACTCATATACATAAAATAATTTATATAAAAGCGGGTTTGAACATGTTTTTTGGCTAGCCAAACTTCCCCCTTTCTGTTAATAATACTGAGCAAAAACCTATAGAAAAAATAATGGGTAGAAGAGCTAAATCTATTACAAGAAAAAGGTAACACCTAAAAATTGCATTCAAAAATGCATAGCCCGCGTTAAATCCGAGTACAAAAAACAAGTTATTGCCAGATTCTAGACACAAATACAAATTCAAAGCATTGGAATGGCTGAATAGTAACACTTAGCAAAAGTATGGGGGAAAAAAATAGAAGTGAAATAATTAAATAGTGTATATATATATATATATGACATGTTTCAAGCAGAATCAGTCTTAATTTTAAAAAAGGATCTTTATTTCATGAATTTTGTACAAGTTCTGACGCTGAAAGGCTGAGAAAAAAAGAACGCCAAAGTGAAATCTAAGTGTTTTTACCACTTAAGCCAGTGCTTCTCAAACTTTCAATACTGGCGACCCAATTTTCAATCATAATTTTTATCGCCCCCTGATACAACAATAATGTATTTACTGCAATAAAAATGCACTTTGACGGTAAGGCTACAATGCGATCTTAATTATAAACCGTATAAATATTAAATGTTGTATATGTTACTTTTTTAAGTAATATATATATATATATATATATATTTTAAGAAAATTACCCTCCCCCCTAAAATATATATATTACTTACTTATTATTATGTTATTTTTTTTTTCTATAATTTTTAAATTGGAACAGATCGTAAAATGATATATTTAAAGATTTATTTCCTTCAGCATCCATTTCTAAATTTCATTAGAAAAATAATCTAGTCTTTGTTGCTCTCTATCATATCCATCATATCTGGCATTATCGGGAACGTTTGCGTGACTCTGGGCAACCTATCAGACGTCTGCGCAAAACATGTAAAAATGCTTCTCCTCATACAATTCTAGTGAGTTTTGGTCTACTCGATACTTCCATTGCTACCGAATCTAGCTTGAATGTGCATTTTTTAATTTGCACGTTAATTGTAATTCACGGTAATTAAGTATTTACGGCAGTAGATTAAAACAAAATAATACATACATTTTTAAGTCGTAAGTGAACATTCAACGATAAAAAAGGATCAACAAGTACACAGACAAGTATGGTTCCGAAAATTAAATTCAGGAAATATTCTCAAAAATACTTAATTACTTAATACTTACTTAAATTTTGGATTTACCACTACTGAATTAATAATGAAAAAAAAAAAAAAAAAAAAAGAGCCCATGCTCGTTATGTGTTATCTCTTACAAGTCTGAAGAACAGCATGTGAAAGTTATTTTTGAGACCATGTGAAATCCTTTAGCCATGTGGGCAAAGAATTTTAAAAGTAATATTTTCTTGATGAGGACAACTTAGTAGCGTTACAGGTAATTTAAGTCATTTCAAAATACTCCAGAAGTGTTCCTCGACTGCCGAAAGAAATCTTCGCGGAATTTCACATCCAGTGAAAAAATTAAAAGCAATTTTTGTAATACAAAATCGCTCTTTGAATTTTTGGGTAAGTGGATGATGAATTTTCTGCACAAAACAAAACGCTTCGTATACTATTACCATTTTTCAACATCCTACCTTTGTTAAACCAGTTTTCTGCGGTGAAAACGCTTTGAAGACAAAATACAGATCTTAGCTAAATATGAAAAATAACTCAGAGTGTCAATTTCTGATATTAAACCTTCCTTTGAAAAACTTTGCTCTACAAGACAAACACCATGGAGTCACTAACAATTATTAAACTTGTTCTTAATTTAAGTGAAATTATTTACCAAAATGCAGCCTAGCACAGTACTGATACATTAAACGTATACTGACTGAAGTACCAGCTCTTCACAGGAGTTCCTTTTTTAAAAAAATAAAACATTATTTTCTTGATATAATAGCTGAACTGTAAGGAGAGTAAAACCACGTGCACGACATTGTACACAAAAATGTAAAATGATTTTTTTAGATGAATGCTTTTATAGTAAATAGTTTTAAAAGAACTGTAATTTTAAACCTCACAGAAAAAGCATTTAGAATTAATGTGATAAATAATGAGAAAGAATATAAAATTCCGATAAAGAATAATTGTGTTACTTTTTATATTTAAAGCGAGAAGACTTCAAAATGTTTTAACCCGGGAGCAGGTGCGTACTCGATACTAACGTTAATTGTAGTGCGGGGTGACTCAGCCCCCACACCGACTCATTTATTTATAATTATTTTTACTTTACACGATAAAAATCGTAATTTCAGTGAATAATTTAATTAAGGGAAAGTATACTTACCAACTTTCAAGGACTTTTCAATTTTTCTTTGATAATTTGAGAAAAAATCCAATAAAACTGAACTAAAATGATTCAAAAGTGCATGACCTTAATAAAGAACACAAATCAGAGACACTTTTCCCTCATATTACAGGAATGTTATTTGCTGGCAAAGGTGTCATATCTTGTTCAAGTGATTTTAGTTTTACTGTGCTTTCATGATCGAGTGAGTGAATATTAACTTCGCACTGTTCAGCTACACGAGGGCATTTGGAGACGGACCTCGTGATTTTTTGAACGCCATGAGTCAAGTGACGAGAAGGACGACGCAAAACTGGCCTGTTTTAACTACCACGCCTTTCGACAGATTTGACCACTCTTGAGCTTTCGACAGATTTAGCGTTCATCTCTACCCCACACTTCGGGTCTTTAATGGTAATGGGTTTGAACTCGTGACACCTTTGGTGATCTACAAATAGCAAGTTGAACTTTTTCTTTCTTGAGTCTTTTTGACAAGGCGAACTGAACCTTGTGGTACACTTATGGCTTCAGATTTTAGTTGATGGAGTTCTTTAGAAAGCATTTGAAAATTTTCCTTTCGTTTCTTGTTTATCGCGGTTCTCAATCATGAATAATATGCATTCTTTCAGCAGGTTCTTCCTTTGCTTGATCAGTTTCAACCTCCTTCAATAGAGATCACTGATGCCTCGAGCCACCGCTCCCGGGTTAAAAGTGTATTCAGAATATCGTTGGGTGGATGACTTGAGTACCCAGCTCTTTCGAGCTACAACCTCATATTAGTAGGTATTTGAGTGACTGTAATTGATTGACTTTTCCCCTTTGATAATGTATTCAGAATAAAAATAAGGATATTCTAAAAAGAATTATGACGTTTTTCACTATGCTTTAATGTTTGAGAATACTCATAAAATAAATCAAATAATCCTTCAAATCAATCAATCCTTTTCCAAATATCATAAAACACTTTATTATTTACAATTTCCCTAAACGAAAAACAAACACATAAAAGATGGGACGGAACTAATATAGAACTAACCATACCAGTAAGTTGGAAGGTTAATCAGCAAATGTATTATGCTGCCTGGCTGAAAAGTGAATCAAGTCTTCCTTTTCTTTCTACAATTAATGTACAATATTTCAATAATAATAACAGTGATGAATTCTCTGTTTCGTTTTTTTTTCTTTTAAAGAGTAATATTTTAGGTTTAAAAAGAAAACGTAATAAAAAAAATCTCTCACCGAGGGATTACAGTAAATCAAACAAAATGTTTTTTTTTATTTTTAAATTTGGTTTAGGGATCAAAGATAGCTATTTGTTAACGTAATATTGCCAGATTATATACATAAATTACATCAGTGTAAATGTGTAGTTTTTTATCATGGAAAAAAGTATTTCGTTTTACTTCATCCCAGTTATTTTTTCTAAATCTTTTTATTTTCGATGTGCTCGAGCCCCCCTTGTAGGGTTATCGTTCCCTCCCCCAGGGGGGTGCACCCCACACTTTGAGAAACACAGACTTAAGCCCAGATGTGCGAAGTTTTTGATATGTACTTGGAAGTTAATGCTGACATACAGAGATATTAAATATAATGATCTGGGATTAGAAGTGTTTAGTGGTTCAGCCATCTGTTTCGGAGAAATAATTGGGTGATTAATTTAATACTTGAAGATGTAATAGAAAATAAAAGTTAAGGGCTATATGGGGGAATTTTAAATTTTTAAATCAATTTTAAATTTTCTAACCCCCCCCCCCCTTTTATATATATATATAGGGGTAATTTGAAAAAAAGTTTCCCCTGGACGTGGGGTTGTTTTGAAAAAAAAAATAGTGGCAAAATTTTGCTCTTTTTTTTTTCCACATAGGTACCAAGTACATTGAGACATTTGTCATATCGTTAATAATCTTAAAAAGCCCTCCAGGAAAAAATCAGGGCTTTGCATATAGAAAAGCGTTGAACGGCTTTTTTTTCACTTCAGTATTACTTCAAACCTTTCCCCAGATTCTTCTTCGGCCAAAACAGATGGAATCGCTTGGTGCGAATCAGGACTTTGGCGGAGGGTGTGGCGCTCCCACCAAGGTTCAATAGGGTTTTTGCGTTGCCGTCCCCGGGATGGTCTGGCATTGTCACCCAACGCAGAAGCCAGATGTGAGGCCAGGCCGCTTTTCGAATCGCCTCTTTCAATTTCGACAGGATGTCACGTAGCGCGAGCTTGATGGTTCCAACCTCCAAAAGTCCTGCAACAAAACTCCTTGGGCGTCCCAGAAAACTGGGGGCACTTTACCTGCAGGGAGTTGTCTTGAATTTCTTTCGGACGGGTGATGACGGATTTTCCACCCCCCAGATGCGGCCTTCGATTCTGGCGTGAAATGGTGGCCCTACCACCCCCGTTACAGTCGAAACGAAAGTCACCCCCCTTCATGGTAATGCACGAGATGTTAGGGTGACCGCCCTCGTTGTTCCTGGTGTGTCGAGGTCAATTGTCGGGGCCCCCCCCGTGCTGACACTCTTCTGTATCGAAGAATGTCGTGGATGATGTTTTGAGGGGCCCTATGTGAATTCCCAAATTCTTCCGCTCTTCATCGATGGTGAACGCCGGTTCGCTCAATCATGTCATCCACCTTCCGCATTTTTCATCTGTGTGGCGTGCCCTCCGTCCCGCCCCGGTATGTCCTCCCCCTTTCTGACGTCCATACTGAAATTTCGACACCATCTCCCACCATTTGCTTCGACATCCCCCTGGCCCAAAACTTACGAAAGGGGGTTTTGAATTTCTATTCCTGTTTCCCCGTGCCCATTCGCGGATAACCGCTCTACTTCCTCCCTTTTACCACGAATTCAAAAAGCACCTTCTCTCCATACCTACCGGGGCTCAAATGAAGCTGGTCTCCGCTTTGCGCAGGCACTGCAACAGCCCATCTGCTTGATTTGGCGGCCTCCCCCAATGGTGTATCGGTGACTTGCAGTTTTCCTGCTGTGTCGCCTTTCGCCCAACCCGTTCCGCTTCTTCCATAAAACCCCTGTTTTTTTTCTTGGAGGATTTTTTGAAGCTTATCGGGGAATATGAAAAATTTCTCAACGTACTCGTACGAAATAAAAAAATAAAGGTATTTTATATCCAATTTTATTTTTTTTTTTGACTTTAACCAAACGAACAGTCGACGGGGAAAACTTATTTTTCAACTTCCCCTGAATATATATATATATATATATATATATATATATATATATTTTTTTTTTATTTTTTAAAAATGTAATATCATATATTTTTATTTATCATTTTTTTTGGAATACATTTAAGCATTTTAAACAACATTTTAAAACCAATTTTTAAAAAAAAATTTCTTTTCTGCTTCAAAGTTTTTAACTTGAAAGCTTTGATTTAAACTGTTTTAGGATATAAAAGTTAATAGTTAATTTTCCGGTAATTTTTTTCTTGTAGAATTTAAAATAAGAAATATTATATCTTTGTTTACATTGCATTCCCCTTGCAGAAGCCACTTTAAGCAGGGACGTCTAAAGGCATGGGCCAGCTGGACCTGAGTCCAGGGCCTTGTCTCGTTCTCGACTCGGCCTTAATAAAATCATAATTCGAATAATTTTAAAGGTCAAATGTTATTTCTGGTCATATTCTACAAAAACTGGGAATTTCGGAAGATATGTCAACTGGCTACTTGTGATGACAGTCATCCACGTACAGGCCTAGACCTACCCCCATACACCGTTATTACTCATCCAGTCAAAAGGCATCAATTGGTCTAGCCGGTTTGTGTGATTGTAAATCATGCACATTTATTTGTTTCGGGTTATTGTTTGTACGAGTATTTGACAACATGTGTTATGTACGCTCTACTTTTAAAGATCATAGGTGGGGCCTATTTTTGTGTAGGAGCCCGGGGCCTTAGGAAGTCTTAAGACGTTCCTGACTTAAAGTATCAATTTCAAATTTAATAAGGCAAATTTTTCTGCTTGGATGAAATTATGAGAAATCCTTTCTAGAACTCAATACTCATTAGTCAAATAATAGTGTAATAGTTGTTACGTAATTGAATAAATTTTCACTGTAAGAAAAGATTCAGTAAAACTAACTGCAATAAATTTACCTCTTTGACAGGAAATAATTAAGTTTCAATAACGTTAAGTTGTCTCCCAGAAATAAAGCCCCCCACGGCTCACCTTTTTTTTGGTGGGGACGGGTGTCCAATGAGATCCAGGCCTTTTTCCTTTT